>WAAG01077288.1:14715-30114 GCA_013390105.1 Tichodroma muraria
GATACAAAGGCACAACACAGTTCTAAATATTTGTCCTCTCAGTGTTTTGCAAAAAGCTTGATACAAACCATTAGAATTTCTACTTTTACATGAAGCAGTGGGAGTCACAGAATATTCTGGGTTGCAAGGGACACACAAGGATCACTGAGTTCATGGCCCATATGGGCCAATATGGGATTGATCCCCCAACCATGGCACTATGAGCACCATACTCTGACCAACTGAGCCAATGGTTCAGTCTTCCTTAAAAGAGCTCTGCAAAATTAAAACCTCTGCCAGCATCACACAGGTCTGTTTCAACACACTCCAAAAACCCCTAAACCAAAACAACCACCACCACTCCCAAACTGTATTAGGGTAAGCACTGTACCACTTCAGAAATTATTTGGTACCTCACACTGATGTATTGGGGAAAAGGAAAGAAAAGGTAAAGTACATGCAGATGATGCTTTCTTCAATTTTATCTACAATCACTAGCCCTGTGTATTTAAAAACAAGATCTCACAAATCTAAAAACTGACACAAGTCAAAGTTGAAATACTTGATAATAAAAAACTATAGCTATAATATTGTGTGTTTGTTTACTATCTTAAACACTTCTGTAAAAATGAAGTTCAAAATATTTTCCTTTCATTTCAATTTTGAACACTCCCAAATTGCAGTTGCTATAATAATCACAAGCATCTATTAAATATGCAATACTACAAAGAAAGAGATTTCCAGTGCCTACAACTTGGAAGGAAGATTCGATCCTCCCCTCTTGTGTAATTTATCACATGCAGCAAAATATAAGAAAAAAAAATCACAAGTGGCATGCTAGAAGCAATCACAGAAACATGCATATTAAAATGAAATATAGGGCTGGCCAGATTCTCATGAAAAGTGACATCTTCTTTACAAGAAGTCAAACAAAAGAAAAGGAACAAGCCAGTAACTTCCCCATAAATTCTACATGATGCTCTACAACTACTGCCTTGGATTTTTTTTTTCTTGTTTTTATTTTTTAAGCATAATGATAGCTGTTATTTCTCCTACTGCAATTTCTCTCATCTTTTTGCTACACCTTTAATAGCTCATTTACAACTTCACCTATAGCTGAATTACTTACAATCAGTAAGAATTTAAACCTTCTCTGGAAAAATCTTTCAAGTGCTAGTCTCCAGAATACCATGAAAGAGGGAAACAAAAATAATGACTTCTAAACTGCTAATAAATAACTACATCTCCAGCCTGACACGTGCTCAAGCCTCAAAGGACAGTGAATATTAGGGAACACCACCAAAGTATTATTCTTCCTGTTCTCAAATAACTTACCAGGAGAAAAGCTGAGCTATGAGGACAAAAACTCCAACCCAAAACAAAGCGAATATATTTACCGAGGGAACTAAGGTGGCCAAATAAGGAATAAAGGAAACATTAATGATTAAATATCCATTAATAGATATACATTACTGAGACTGCAGAGCAACATCCTATAAAGGTCAACAAGGAGTTCACTCAACTAAGAATAAAATATTCCTGAACTTAAAATAGCAGCAACAAACTCCTATCCAATTTTGTCAACCCCACATTTTGATGAAGAGTTCATGCAGCTTAAGGTCTTCATCCATTACTGAAGGTTTCTAAGGTGTCCATGCAAACATATGAAAAACCTGTAAATTAAGCAGTTCCTCCCAGTAAGATTCACTTTCTTAAAACTGTTTTTTTTCCCTCCCAGCTAAATGATTTCAAGACTATTTTACTCCCCGTTTATTCGTGTAACATGTACCAAATATAATAAAACCACAAAAAGCTCTGACATACAGTGAGTACTAGTATACATTATTTACACTCTTCTACTCATAGCTTTTAGCTGAAATGCAAAATAAAGTATAAATTTTAACTCCAACACATCTGAATACTAAGCCTTTTCTTCCTAAAGAAAATGGCTGGCTGTGCATGCAGCATTTTAACAGGACAAAACAAATGAGACTGCTCGTTTCCTTATGAGAACTCAAAGGCAGCCTTACCAATTCACTTAGGACGAAGGAAATTAAAAATTATCATCATCACTATCACCTACAGTAGTAATTTATCATTCTTGCTCTTCACTAATATCGTGTTCCAACAGTGAGCGGCTACAACAAATACAATTAGACAGCTGGCCACAGAAGTGGGAGATAATGTGCTTTTGATGGAGTTTATCCAAGCATGGAGATGGAATGTTTGTCATCCATGCAGCGGAGTTGCTGTGTTTTTAGCACAGGGAAAAGAAACCCCTGGCAATTAAAACCCAGCAATTTTGTGTTTTAAAGATTAATAATCTGGACATCGCTGCAGAGGAAGCTACAGATAAGTAAATAGATGGGAAGGACAAAATCTACTTTGCAACACGATAGAGCAGTACTTCCTTTACTCAGAAATCAGGTAATCGAGGTGGGTTTAACTGTGGTACCCAAACCAGATTTCAAACTTCTAGCTTAAAAAATTCAGTTTCTCACCTAAGGCTGGAACCAAAGATTCATATGGCAATGCTTCTTGTTGGCTCCCAAGTGGAAGACCAGATATTTAGAAATGAAACTGCCTAACACTTAAGAAAATTTTAACAGGCAGAGATTTTTTCCTTATTTTTTCTCGAGTCAACTCAACTTCCTTTTTCCTCCTGAAGGTTTTAATACATCAGTCACGTCCTCTGGTTCATTATCCTTCTTTCACCCCCTTCCTCCCTCCCACTTTTTATACACATCCCCTGCTCTTTGACAAGATCTCTTGGGAGCAATGAAGAGATACTGCCATTTTCCTCTCAGGGGATATTGTTATTCAGCTAGGAAAGATCAACCTTGATGGACTCACAGGGGAAACGCTTGCAAACAAAAGAGAAAGTTTGTCAACTGATTTCTATACTGAGGGTAATCACCATTATATTTTATCTCAAAAGCTCACACAGTGATCAACTTAGAATACAATTAATGGAGTATTTTTCTAGAAGCATCTACTAACTGATATTAGCCAGATGTCTCATTAAAATCAGCAGTGACAAACACTAGCTCTTTATTAGGAAAATGCACTTCTGCAGGCTAATTAATTTTTTTTTCTCTTATCTTCGTAGGACTGAAATCAAGTCAACTTGCAATAAAAGTGCTTTGTAACAATTTCATATAATGATTCCATGCAACCGTTTCACACTTTGAAAATCTTCAATCTTTGAAAGCTAAAATAATAATATATAAAATTAATGCTAGGAAATGCTTCTTTGTGGCAAAGCATGCGAGGAACGAAGGAAAAATTAACAGAAGCAATATATTCTCAGAAAAAAAGCCTTAACTACTGCACCCTGCCTCAGGACTTCTAAAAGACTAACGAGCACATAAAAGGTCATATTTAAAATGTTTATTTTCACTCAATCATTTTGTATTTATTATGTGTATTAGAATTTTTTTTGGAAGACACGTTTAATTTCTTGAGCATCTGGAAGAAAAAAACTATTTAGAGCCTTAATAATTTTTAAGGCTATGACTCAACGTATTACAGGAGCATCTGCAATACACCTAAGATGCACCTACAGAAAGACATGAGGCTCATCTTTTATAAGCATGACTTAATACTCTGCTAGGGAGTTTTTTGGTCACGCAGAAATAGGAGAGTAGTTTCAAACACGTGGAAGGACAAAGAAATCAGATGTATCAATGCTATGCTCTTAGTTTTGTGAACCGCACAGCTTTTCTATTTTACACAAGCTCACCATGATGGCTGGGCATTCATGTCCTTAGTAAATTCATCCAAACCCGGAAAAGAATCAGCAGAGGAAACACTAAGGACAGATTTTAGAGGAATTTAACATTGTTTTACATGGGCAGATAGTGATAGGACAAGGGGGAATGTTTTTAAACTATAAGAGGAGATATTTAGACTAGGTATGAGAAGAAATTCTTACTGTGAAGATGGTGAGGCCCTGGCACAGGTTCCCCAGAGAAGCTGTGGATGTCCCATACCTGCAAGTGTTCAAGGCCAGGCTGGCCAACCTGATCCAAGGGGTGGGATCCCTGGGCATGGCAGGGGGGTGGAACTAGGTGATACTCGGGATCCCTCCCAAGTCAAAGTATTCTGTGATTCTGCCACAGAACCATGAAGTGTGGCTTCTCCTGCCTGAGAGATACCGGGAGTGTTCCAAGCCATGACCAGAGCAAATGTGGTAATGAGTTGGTAAAAAACTGCACTTATGGTTCTGACTCCTGTCAGCTTTTCCAGCACTCTGTCCCGTTAGCAAACAGACAGGCAAACAGGCTGATGGGGGGAAGCAGCAGACCCTGATATGGCTGTTATCTCTAGAGATGCCAGCTGAGAGTTTTGTTCTTCAACCATAAACATTATGTTGCACAGTCCAACCAGAAGAGCCCATGGCTCTTTTCTCCAACTACTTGCTAAATTGCTTCCCATCAGTGCAAAGCTTCTGCAAAACCAAGTTCATCCACAGCAGCCGTGCATTCCATGCTGCTGACGCACTTCAGTGTAGGAATGTCTGCCTCACACTGCTCTGCATGCACACAGTGCCCTGGGAGGGGGCATGGAAACCCACCCCCCACAGCCAGGGACACTGCACACCAGGAGCTGGTCTGCAAGAGGATCCCCAGAACAAGTAACAGAACCATTTTTCAGTTGCCTGGTTTCCAAGGACAGATTACTCAACACAGCCCGTCCTAGTTCCGATGGTAACGCTACTCCGCTATCAGCAATGTTGATGGCAGCACCAGGAATAAGACAACCAAATCTGCTTCCACACTTCCATGGCTGAGGAAAAACTGCTTTGAAATGAATACAAGATGGATTTCCAAACTGCTATTTTTGTGGAATATTCTTTGTAAATAAAGTAAAGATATCTTAAAATGTTCGTATTTTAAAAACCCCCTGAAAAATCCTAAGAGACAAGTACAAAACCCTAGAGTTTTGGGAAATGTAGGCAACTTTCTCTTTTGTGCAGAAAATTAAAGGCCAGCAGAATAACAAAACATATGCAAACAAGAAAAACATCAAGTATTATTTTCAAAGGACAAACTGCAATCTTAAAGCATCTTCTCAAAAATTTCAACATAAATAATGGACCTTTATTGTTCATTTACTGCAAGGTTAGGCAGCCTGATATGATGGATGAACTGTCAACCCTCAACTAAACTTCTACAATCCATCATGGAAACTGTGGAAATTTCACTCAAAGTGTCAATAAACCTAAATGATGAAGTGGAAAATACTTTACAGTATTCTGATCATTTTTTAGAACTTGCATTTGCTGCAAAATTTCAGAAACACTGCTCTTTCCCCACTTCCCTCCCCCCCTCCCTGAAGTCATAAAACGCAGGTATACATCTTGATTTATATGCCAATGATGCCACAGAATCACGGAACAGAAATTAAGTTTTTGTAAGAGCCTAGTGCTGGGAAAAACAATGTTTATAAAATAAGCTATTTTACTTTACGCAAACATCAGAAAGATGATCAACGTTTTGTAAAGATTTCTGTTTAATCAGTTATTCAGATGTGGCCATATTAAGAAAATTAAACCAGGGTTGCATCTGGAGCTTGATCTCAAATCAAACCTAATCCTGCCCTGAGGCAACTAGAATTATCCTATGATACCTTGAAACAGGAGGGGTTCATTTAAACACACAGTAAAATACACAGATTTCCATTTAGCAAACCCAAAAATGTTACTGTGTATTTACCTAATCTGGTGATAACTGACACATAAATATGAAGTATTTGTACTCATCTACTAATTAAAAATTATAATGATTTAAACTATATACAAAGGAAAATTTCACTTTTTGACACCAACAAACTCTTATGCAGACTGTTCCTCTGTAAAAATGTTGGCAAATGCAGCAGTATAAACTAACATCCAAACTAGGAATTACATTGCCTGATGCAGGCATCCAAGATTTTGTCATCAGCCCAAGCAGTTTATATCATACAGAAACATGTTCTTTGCGTCTCTGTAACAGGAAGCCTGCAGCTCTTCTTTGTATACTCGTGAAAAAGCCCAATAAACCAGCTGTAGCAGAATTAATCTCAATGTATTAGAAGTAAGCTAAAAAATACCCCTTTACACTTGATTTTGTGATGTGACTTAAGCATGAAACTCCTGTAAGTTTCACAATACTCCAGCAGGCAAAGATTTCAGTTTTACTACTGATTTCAGAGCGTAAAGCTCTTTTGTCAGATTTGACGGTGGTATTTTAATAAAGTGGTAGAAAGCACTTATAATTTCTATTGAATATAAAAGCAAATTACTGACATTACTGTAAAAATTAGGCCATCCTGCCTTTGCTTATGATGTAATGTTTGAAAGCTCAGCGCATTTCTTAAGCGAGCTAACACCAGACTTTCTTGTGTTTCAGAAAATGGGCTAGAAAACAAAACAGAAAGATCCCAGGCTCCTTACCCTTCCCTTTCCTCAGCTCCCTGTATTACCCTGAAACACCATGACTGGAGTTTTACATCCATCTCTCTTTATAGAAAGAGCTCATCTGACACCTCTGTACTGCAGAAATGAACGTTTCAAGGCAAGGACTGATGATAAATGAAGGATAATTAATGGATTGTCTCTTAGTCCAATGGGATACCAACCATGTATGAAGAAGCTAAAATTGTCTTACCGTACACTGTGTGCTCATTGTAATGCTCAGGGTGAAATCTGAAGAGAATTCCAAGTCTGGAGTGGATGCAGTATTACAGTTGATATGCTGTCAGAAACAGTAATAAAATTCTGTCAGTAACAGTGAGGAATGTCAATTAAGATCTCCTTTAGATGAATGTTGTTCAGTTGTTCTCATTATGAGACAACTTTTATAAGGTAATACAAGTTCAGCTTTCCAAAAAATGGGAAGAGACTAAAAAACTACTTAATCCCATGTGACAAAACACCTGAAACTCCTCTTCCTCACATGCCCAAATAAACAGACACTTTGAGTAGTAGTGGTATGGAACTACACATAGTAGCTCATTCTGTTCAGGAAAGTTGCTTCTTGATGGCAGCTGCCCCTTGTTGAGAGGAAGCAGCTTTCACAGGCGTCTTGACCTGTTGTACCCCTTGTTCATGCAGTCACATGGTAAACCACAGCATCAAACTGGTATGAGTTAAAACTGGGGGGTTTTGATTTGCCAGATTGGCTTTGTATCCATCACAGAATAACTGAGGTTGAAAGAGACTTCTGGAAAATCCCCTCTGCAGTCTTTCGCTGGACTCACTCCAGGAAAGTCACCTCACTCTGGCACTGAGAAACCTGAGATTGGACACAGCACTCCAGAAGCCATCTCCCTGGGGTGCAAGAGAAGATGCATCTCTCCTGAGCTGCTGTGACAAGTCTTCTTCCTAACACAGCCTAGGAGGCTGCTGGCTGCCTCTGCCACAAGGGTGTGTGTTACTGGCTCATGGCCAGCTTGGTGTCAACCAGAACCCCCAGAATTCCTCTCTGCAATGCTGCTTTCCAGCGAGGAGGCCCCCAGCCTCTGTTGGTACATCGGGTTATCCTTCCCTCCTCTCTGCAGGATTTCTGCATCCAGCCCTGGGGTCCCCAGCACAAGAGGGACATGGAGCTGTTGGAATGAGTCCAGAGGAGGCCATCAAGTGAATGCAGCACCTCTCCTGTGAGGAAGGGCTGAGAGAATAGGGATTGATTAGCCTGGAAAAGAGAAGGCTTTGGGGTGACCTAACCGTGGCCTTCCAGCACCTGAAGGGAGCCTACAAGAAAGATAGAGACTTTTTCAAAGAGCATGGAGTGGCAAGGGGGAATGATTTAAACTAAAAGACAGCAGGTTTGGATTTGATACTAGGAAGAAATTCTTTACTGTAGGGTGGTGAGGCCATGGCACAGGCTGCCCAGGGAAGCTGAGGCTGCCCCACCCTTGGAATTGTTCAAGGCTGGATTGCAGGGAGGTCTGAGCAACCTGGGATAGTGGAAGGTACCCCCACCCACAGCAGGGAGCTGGAACTGGATGACCTTTAACCCAAAGCACTCTATGATTTTTCATGCTGCTTCGCCTTTCTTTAGGGAATATTTTGCTTCCTGAAAAGTTACATTATGAACCATACAGAACAAGCAGCACCTGATGTGAGCAAACACACCAAAGTACCTTCTGTAATCATAATGATGAATGGGAATATTTTTAAACTTTCCCTACAAAATATAATCCATTTGTTCTGTTGGATAGCTATTGATTAAAACAATTTACCTATAATGCCACTGTTCCTCAACTCATTAATTTTACTACGTTGTACTGTAACTCCAGCAAACAAGCACATGCATTGATTTTAAGTTATTTTAGAAACCAAGATGGCTAAACAAAACCAAATGAGTATAAAGCCATTCAGCACAACAGTTATGCTATGTGCTGCATGATGACAAAATTTGATATGCCCCTATATCTGAGCTGGACAGTGACTGCTTATGACAGCATGGATTCAAAAGGGACATGCATGCACTATTACCACCAGAGTATTGTCAAACTAAATTTGGCTTTGGATGGAAGAAACCATAGAACAGAACAGTCTAAATATGGGAAAATTACCTTACTAAAAGCTCAAAGTTGGTAAAAAAAGCAATTAATACAAACCTTCCAGTCTTAACATTAAGACCCTTACTGCACTTTTATAATTTTGAAGATGTCAAAGTTTGTGTGTGCCATGTGAATTTTTGCCCCTCCTCCATAAACCAAGGAAACTTTTGATCTGGCTCCTAAGCATTAAGTAATAAGGTACCTTAATGACACTGGCTGTAGAGATCAGTGTGTTTGGATCCAGCACCTCCACAACAGCCTCTGGAATGACTGCCTTCTTCATACAAGACATGTCAAAGCCGTACACATCTTCCCAGAAAAGCAGCTTGTCCATGTGTTTATTCATATCCCCAACAGCTACCAGACTGATGGTGCACAAGTCAGGATAAACTGTAACAACAGAAACAGAGTAGTGAAATTTTATTTTACAAACACAGAGGACTTCTTTTCTCTTTTGTCTAAAAGTGATTAGCATCTCAAAATAATTAAAAAAACAACCTTCTTAGCTCTTAGAAGAGACACCTTTTCTGCTACTTTACTTTCTAGAGTCCCATTTGTCCACAGAAGAGACTAGACACAAAAATTAAATTTTCACACGCTCTTCTGGTATTTCCTATTCATAACAAAATAATTTGTAATTGAATCCCACTACCAGGAAACGATTGGAAACTTGATGTCGGAAGAAAATAATCTGGAACAGCCTATTCTGGCTCCTATACAGAGACTAACCAAAAATATATTTTGTAACTGTAGACAGACACTGAAACAGAAATTCAGGTGAGGGTTTTGCAATAACAAGAATCTGGATCTTATAACAAGATCTGAACAAAGATCTGCATCTGGAAAGTCGGAATTGGCCTAACAGACAGAAGAGAACTTCATGGCTTCCCTCTCTCCCACTTTCAGGATAAAGCTATGATTTTACACTGCTTCCACATTTGTGCTTTTCCTCCTCCCAGGAACATCTTCAGAACAAGCAACTATTTACAGCTTTTACAAACAGTAGTGGAAGACTGACATTTGCCTTTTTAACAGCTGCCAACAAAGTCAATCTCAACTGACTGGAAAACCCACAAAGAACAGCTGCTATGTACATGGCTGACTATAACCCTAACAAACAGTAAAAGAAGCTCGATTTATATTTAGCTAGGTTTCTTTTCACAAAACAAATTCCCACGTTTTGTTCTTCAGAGTTTTAAAGCCTCTAAAGCCATATACATTGAATTCTTGACCTGATGTCAGAGCAAAATGCCAACTAAAACATCGTATTTAATTTTATTTTATATTAATACATGAAAGGGGCAGTGTTAATACAACCAAAGCCAAGTTTCTCTCATCCTCCCCAAAATCTGGTGAACTGTAAAATTAATTTTGTCTTCAGCTCTGTTTGAAATTATAGTTTATCAGAATGAATAAATCATTGGTATAGCATGGTAGGTCAGAGAAGCAGTATTTTCTACCTTGCAAAATACTGAAGATAAAAGCAGCAAATTGAAATTAGACCTTTCATATAGTGAGAACAGTTTTAGGCCAAAGGAAGTCTTATAAATAGTGATTGTAAAGAATAGGCTTTTCTAAACAAGTTTTTTTTTGTTCTATAAAGACATTAAAGTAAGCACATTGACATTTTTCTCACTTGCTGACTGTTTAAAGCAGAATAAATAAATATCAGCAAGCTTAAACTGGAATCCCATCAGTAAACTATCATCACCCCCAGTTTGCAGCCGAGGAAATGGGAGCAGAAGGTGACTCCAGGAACAGCCTACAATTAACTCAGCAGTAAAAATGATGAGAACCCAAACAGGAAGACAGCTAAACTGTCCTGTCCAAAACAAATCACTTGGTTCCAGCACACCTGACAGCTGTCACACAAGCACAGAACATCACCATCTGGTGGCGGGAGTATCTGCAGGTACTGTCTGGAGCCATCACTGAGTGAAGTGTGCTTTTCCAAGCTTTCCCACTGCTTTTCAACAGTGTCTATGTACAACACTTGGCTTTACCTCACAGCATTCACACCTTCAACAGCAACCACTGATGCTCCAAAAATTAAAAGACAGTGTGATACAGACAACAAAAGCAAGGGGCAAGAGCCTCTGAGGGATTATTTTTTAGGGGAATGGGTTTCATAGGATGCAATGGTATGGTGAGAAGAGAGATGAAAAGACTGGCAGTCCCTGATTACAGAACACACAGGAGCATTCTAGTGATACTGGAAATGAAAGTTAAACCCACAACAAAATGTGATCAACTACTTTATAAACTTCCTTCCTCTGACTAGCCCAAATTTCTCGGACATTCTGTAAACCAAAGAGGGATTTAATCACCTCTATCAAGCATAAAATATTTGAACTGGGCCATAATCAGTTTTTATTAAATGTTTGTTCTCACAGCAAATCCTTAAATCAGCAGTGGAACTCATGACTGATTATACAATGTGCTTAAGAACAAGGGAAAATGTAAACACAAAATGCTCCAATTTAATCTGCATTTTTGCTATTAATAGCAGCAGAAGTAGACAGTATCTATTCAGACTTCACAAAAAGAAATCTGTGTTCCACCAACAGGGCTCAGGCAGAAGACTACAGCAATTCATTAATTTACAGACCCACCCATGTCCTATACACTGTACTGAGATTTGACTGAAAATATAAGCAATGCTATCTGAATATCGGCCTAAATCTTCTAAACTCTGTGGAGTTTTGTACATATTTAAAAGCACCTGCATAAAAGTGCATTTGCCATTTCCCCATTACCCTTGATTTCCCTGGAAATCCTCTGCTCTTTCTGCAACACTTTCCTGTGCAATCCTGACAGACTTGTCATTTTTTTCCCCATTAAGCCTATAATTCAGTAATTAATCCTTCTCACAGGTGAAATGAGCAAAATGCTGATTGGACAAAAGCACACACTCCTCAGAGCTCTCCCAGATTCATCACTTTGACCATCTGTGTCCTTCTCGACTCGGTGCCCACGAGCCATCCGTCACCAGAACAGCCCACGTGGTGGGGAGAACATGATGGGAAATCCTTCAGCCCTCAGCAATGCCTCACAAACTTCAGGACGCTGAAGGGGAAGACAGCAATCCTCCAGATGCACAGAAATAAGTCCACGTGAATACCATCATCATTTTGATGTGCAGGAGCATTATGTTTTGAATGTATTATGTTTTGAATGACACCTTCCTTACCTTTGTCACCCCTCGACAATGAGAACTGGACTCAAGTGTGTGAAAAAAATCTATACTTGAGCAACAGCTCTAAAGAACAAACAGATGGGTCCTGGGCAGCAAAAATGTTATGTTCCCAAACAAAGCTATTCTATACTGTACACATTACCCCTGACAGTTTGGCACAATCCACTCCAGAATGCCAATAGGCTGAACTGAAGTAATGATGATATGACTGACTGAACACGTATCTGGAAATTTGGACTCTATTCCCGGTTCAAGCACTGAAAGATCCGGTCAAATTGCAGCTGCTGCTATTGCTTTTTTCAGCTTTCAAACATTCTCTGTAATAATGATCTTGGGCTCAATAGTACCAAGTGGCTTTAGACAAAATTAAGCAGATTCAGGAGTTTCTCTGGTAAGGCTTCACCTCAGAGTGAACTCTTAGTTAGCTCATCTGGATTTGGATGTGCAATTCAGCTGCACTGCAGAAGAGTCTGTGCTGCTGAGCACCCTTCTCATGGAGCCAGGGCATGGCCATGTCTGCTGGACGAGCTGGCAGAGGAGCAGTGACTGCAAGCACGTTAATGAAACTGGTAAGAGAGCTGAAAATCCCATCGGTGCCTGTACAACACTGTGTGCCTCGTTGAGAGTCAAAGAATGGCCCAGGACCACTGTCAGACCCCAGAGGATGAGTGTACTGCAGAACCAGGAACCCCATCTCTCAAAGGAATCTCTGTGAGTTACAAACTAAGAGCAAACCTACCAACAGTACAGTTTAAACAAAGGTCGAAAATTCCTGGCCCTTTTCAGAAGGCAGCTTTGGAAGTAGTAGCTAAACGTAAAATGATTCCTTATGATTTCAGGGAATGTCCCTGGATTTAATTGTATTGCAGCGTAGAATTATCAGCACGTATCTACACAAAGGACACACCTGTGTTCCTGATGTGGCAGGACTATTCTACATTACTGAAAACAAAAAAGCTCTTATTCTGTCACGTTGCTCAAGTGGCTACTAAATATTCCAAAACACCTCTTGCTGATACATTCAGCTTTGTGAACAACTGTGAAAACCCCATTTTTCCTGCTGCACTCTGTAGTACACAAAAGCTCACTGCAACCAGAGGGAAGTACTGCAGCAAGCACTGTGACACAGTCATTAATCCAATCATTAGGTCAGTGTAGTGAAACTGTGTGCATGGCTAGCACAAAAGGGGAAAAAAACCCCAGAGTGATGACTATGATTGAAAAGGTCAATATTAAATACAACACTGACAAAGGAATTAAGCACATGCAGAGCTTGTGCACAAAACTGCATCACATGGGGGATAAATATTTACAGGCATTTAAACACTGCTTAAGATGACACTACTATCTAAGCTACTTAAATGAGTAAAAGAACTCCTCTTCAAAGCAAACACTTCTGTTTTGTCACAACCCTACCCTCAAGCCATAAAAGAAAAGAGCATATTACCACCAGGACAAATATGCTGAACTGAAACAGTGTTAACTCCATTAATTATTTCATGTGTTTGAAACTATGTCCTCCCCTTGCAACTTCCCTTTTCCTCTAATCCACAGTACTCTTACTTAAACAGTATCACATCTTACAGGATAAAACTTATTTTCCTCTGTTCATAGTTATGCAGAAGCTTGGATTTCAGGAGGGGAAAACAAATGCCCACGTGTGTGGGAAGAATTAGGGAGGAAAAATTTAGTCTGTACTTAAGAATAAATAGCCCCTTCTATTCTTAAAAACACCATTAACTTGAGACCTTGGTACCCCATCTATATGTTCTTCTATAGCCCATACAGTAAATTAATACCTTGAAGCTCCTACTAATGGAAACATTTTTCACTGAGACTGGCAACTTTCTCATGCATGTATAGCTTATTCTAAGTCTCTGAGTTCATTCAGCTTCCCCCAGAGCTAAATTTATTAAAAGAACTGAGCACCAACCTGAGCCTCCCTCTGCCAGGTACTTGTCCTTTGCATAGATGACAGAATCCAGCATTGACTCAAAGAGAAGGAAATAACCCTGTTTATAGAAAATGGAAAGAATTTAGAAATCATTGTGTTTCTTAACGCTACGTAGTCATTCTACAGATAGGCTTTATTAACACAGTTTAAGAACATTATAAGCCCATACACCCAGA
Organism: Tichodroma muraria; assembly: GCA_013390105.1. Taxonomy (NCBI): domain Eukaryota; kingdom Metazoa; phylum Chordata; class Aves; order Passeriformes; family Sittidae; genus Tichodroma; species Tichodroma muraria. The sequence continues at coordinate 28,571 of WAAG01077288.1, forward strand.
GAGTTTCTCAACAACAGCACTGTCACTTAAAAACTTATTAGATAAAGTATCATCTTTAATTTCCCAAACTGCAAGTATGTAGCACACAGAGAAAATAAGTATTCCATCTACACCAATAATTACCCAACAAGAGTCCTACATCAAAAGACATCAAGTTCAACTCAAAGCAAGTGAAAAGCTGCATGTATTGATTTTTTAGTAATAACTGTGAGGTTCCAAGAAAAATAAAAATAAACAATAAAAACCCCCCTCCCCTTCAAATCTGCAAGTAACACTGAAACTATTGTCAGAGAAAGGCCAAATGGAATGCATCTTTGCTTCTTCATATTTGCAACCTCGTGGTGCTCTGTATCACCCTGGGCAGTGCTCACTGGAGAGGTGAAAATCAGTGCAGAGGTAGAAATCAATCATGTACCAAACATCGGGTGTCTGGGTGTTCTACATCATTTAGCAGCACCCAGACTTGCAAAATTTCCAGGACAAAAATGATTACAACTAGATTTGCATAGGGCTTTTTTGGGTTGGAATTAGTTTTATGGCAGGCTAATCATACTGCTATTGGTATTTAGAATAACTTATTGTAAACTTCAATGAGTCAGGGAAACAGGGAAAACATTCTTTATTTGAATACCTGCGATATTAAAACAACTCAAATAGCAGTATTAAATAAAATTAGCATTTAATAAAGCATATCCACTTTCTCAACTATTTCTAAACAAACTGCACATTTATGATACACAGCCCTTTGTTTTCCAATTGATATACTGATTTTATACTTCTCCTGTCCTCTAAGTTTGAACATCGTTGTTACTCAATACTGTAACATATTTCATCTACATCCTCACAACACCAAATCAATTAAGACAAACACCAACAAAGATTTTGAATTTTCAATTAGCAACCTAATTTTCATTTCGTTTAAAACACAGCTTAGCCATGTGGCTTGATTTAGTCAGCAAGAACAAAATGGACAACTGAAGTCCAGACTTTGGTCTTGCAGTCCTACAAGCCCAGTCAGCAGTAATTTAACAAAGGAAAGCTAGGAAGCTGCACCAGGGAAGTTTCAGATTGGATGTTAGGAAAAATTTCTTCACTGCAATGGTTATCAAGTACTGGAACAGGCTTGCACAGGGCAGCCCTGGAGGGATTTAAAAGTCATGTGAATGTGACACCTGGGGACATGGTTTAGTGCTGGACTTTGAAGTGCTGGGTTGGACTCAATGATCTTAAAACAATGCTTAAAGTCCAGAATTGCTTATAAATGCCATTTTCTGCAGCATTCAGAATAAAAACAAACCTGAAACTCCCAGAAACTTGAAACATGACATATTTGTATTCAAAGAGAACACAGTGTGAAAATAATGGCCATGTCTTTTTCTCAATCTGTTTCTTCTGGTAATAGTGCTCCACTGAAAACGTTTCTTCCCAATCTTGCCTGCTCTTCCACTTTACTGCCCAACTGCTGTACATCCTTAGAATAAGTCCCAGAAGGAAGACTACTGCTTTGTGAGCAATAGGGTTGTTAGTAGGTTTTGCTGAACAGC
>WAAG01077290.1:223-25324 GCA_013390105.1 Tichodroma muraria
CATCCATGCCCTGACCTACTCCACCTCTGTTCTGCTTGTTCTTACCTGCATCTGGGATCCAATAACAGTATTATTGCAGGCCAGCTCTGTTTTGTTGATTGTGTCCAGCATAGCAGTTTTGCCCACATAGTCTTTATTAGAGTTTAGGTGACGCTCCAGCAAGTTCTGCACATCAGCACTGTACTGGTTGGTGAAGGCCTCCTCGTACTGGTCCGTCCAGAGGCGTATCCGATTCTCCCACCCCTCAGCTGTGTTTTCATCCAAGGCATGTGCTTCAGAAGGGGAATTCTGCACCAAACAGCAAAGAATGAATGGATAGTACACAGCAGGAAAACCTATCCACAGTGCTCCAAGCACATGAATAAGCTACAAAAAAAAGGCAAATCTGTTTCAAGCCATGTAAGTGTTGGTTATGAGGACACATTTTTCAGCATCTGCACCCTCCAGAACACTGTACAACAGTGCCACTTAGAAATCTACTGAGATTTCTGTGCAGAACTAAGACCTCTTGAAAGTTGGTACTTGGCACTGCTACATAAAGTAAAATTAGGCTAGCACATGGCCAGAAAAAAAAATTAAGCCGCTTTGGAAAAATAATTAAGTACATTAAAAAAGCAAAGGCACAGAACACACAAAGGCAAATAAATCTCATGTAGGCTTGTCCTACAGTCAACCCACTCACGGCTAACACAACGCTCGATGATGCTGACTGCATCTCAATCTTTGCAGTGACTGATCCAGAAATAGTCCTGAACCTTCTAGCTAAATGGTCACCAGAGTTTCAAGGAACTGAATGTAGAGCATAAGCTAATACCCAGAGGGTTAAAACTGCCAGTCCTAAGCAGAGCAAAGAAGAGAGGGCAAAATCAGGTAATCCGTTTAGACTGTCTTGTAAAGGAGGGGAAAACAGAAGCTGGTAGAAAGAAAAATACTTAAGGTTCATTCTTTACTTGGCAGTAGTTGAAGTAGTTCAAAAAATACTCAAGCTCAGTAACCCAACTGGCTTCATAAAGCACTGAGACACATATGACACTGAGGTCTTAGTAACAAGGACAAGTGAAGAGCAATCATTATTTGAATCATTATATTAAAACTAGTAAGAGTTTCATGCATTTTTACCCTCTCAAGTCACTTGCATACTATGGAGGTGGTGCATAGGGACACTACAGGATTGTCCTCTTTCCTCTGAGCCACCTGCTAGAAGCTACTGCCAGCTTCAGGACTGGAGTCAGCTGGAACTGAGCAAACCTTAAGGCACCTCTTGTGTGTCTAGAAGCAAATGCACCTCACAGTTCAAGTCTACTTTTTTTGTCAATTATCCTTCCTTGTTCAATGGCCACGCCTACCACTATTGCAGGAAGTCAGAGATAAATATATTGTCCCATCCATCCCTAGTAAGAGGATGTGGGGAGAAACAAGGCAGCACTACTAGGGACTCCCAATATTAAACTTGTGAACTACTTTGATGTCCAAGCTTGAAACAGCTTTGATGCAATCAAACAATAACTGCCCTCACAGAAGAGCAGCCACAACCAGTTCTACATCCCTTACATAAAACAACCCACTCCCAAGTGCCATGAATCAATCACCTCTTGGAACTGGATTGCATTATCTGACTGGAAGCTATCAGAAGCAAATGGAAGGTTCAAGGGGCAATTCCTGTGATACCCTTTTGAATAGGCCTCCTTGTGCTGCACTGTAAGGTTTGAGTTTATTACAAGGCTGGCCCCACAATCAAATTCCCCAGGCAAACCAGAAGAGGGACAAAATAAAAGGGAAAATATCCCACCACCATCACAGAGGGTTGTCATTTCTACTCACCTTCATCCTCAGAGACTTTCGTGAGCCCTCTCGAAAAGCCTGTCCCCCAGACAAGGAGAGAGAGAAAAAACAAAGTATTATAAATTTCCTAGGAATTAGGATCCCAGAACCACACTAAATCTTACTCCGATCCTTAATAAAAGATGGCAAGAATTACAGGACAACCTACACAAGAAACAATTGACCTGAACAAAAAGAGACTCTGCAATGCAAATCCAGTGGAAACTGCTGAAAAGCCTGAAGCGCAGGATTTCTGAACTAAAAAGCCTGCCTCACACTTAGTAAAAATGTCAAGATCAAAACTAAAACTGTCCCAACTAACCCCACTTGCTTTGATACAAGAAAGGTCCAGCAACAGAATTCAGGTGGTTCACAAGAAAAAAAATAACCCCTCCAGATCTCACATAGCTCCTGCCCCTAGCATTTTATTTAATCAGTGCCTACCAGAAGAACTTCAAGGGAAACCTAACCTGTGGAAAATCATGGTAAAGCTAGCAGATGATGGGAAAGAACCAGCTGCTCACACATTTGCATTCCAATATAAGCAATTCAAAATTATTTCAGTCCCCAAACCCTCACAAACAAGACAGTAAAGTCATCCCTCAACAAATGTTCATCACTACCTACATAGCTTTCCACACAGGCACTATCTGTGTCCCTGGAGAACAGTGCCAAGAAGCTCTGCAGCCCAAATTCTTCAACAAAGCCTGCTAAAAGTACCATGCTCCCTTCATTTTTCATTCTATTCACAGACTGACCCTTTTCTACAAACAGCCAGACTCCAAAAGCTATTTCCCCAAATCCTAATACAGCAAAAGGAAAAAACACGTAATTGAGTCCAAGTGCTGAGCATGAATGGACAGCATTGGGAAATAAGGGTGGAGTTCCAGCAAGGTAATTTTTAAACCAACAGCCACATACTCAAGCAGGTCACAAACACAAGGCGTCCCATTATTATACCCGAAAGAGCAATTCTTGACAGAACAAAAATTTCTTGTCTACTGCCAGCTTGTCAACCTGCTCCTCACAACACTCAACACAGCATTTTGCAGGAACTGCAGCAACCTTGTCTCACTCCACATACCTTGATCTTTTTGGCTTTTGGAGCAGCACGAGCCTTTTCTGTACTCCTCTTCCTCTTCTTGGGTTTGCTCCTGCGGACGCGGTTCACGGTCAGCGTGATGCTGGTCGGCGTGTGCTGCGTGGCCGTGTACAGCACTGTGGAGGGAGACAGTTCTTCATCCCAGCTCTCAGTGGCACTGCTGTCCCCGCCTAGAGAGACAAGTGCTTCATGAGCAACAGCTTCTCATCCCTGAGAGCAGTTTACCCTTATGTCCATTTTCATCGAGACAACTTTCTGCCCCTGCACAGCTCTTCCCTGAGAGAACTATACCACCTCTGTTTTCCCACCCAAACTGGGAACAGGTGTTCCAAACTTCTGATATGTCACAGAATGGCACTGATGAAAATTCTCCTTTTCTGTTCACAAGATAATCTGATTTTCCCTAGAGCTAACTGAGGTGAAGCGTAAGGAGAGGAGAAAATCCCAGTGGTTGGGAGGCAAAGAACATTAGCTGGCACTGATCAGAGTTAGATGATTACCGCATCCAAAAGACAAAGGTCTTGTAGAAAGAAAATAAAAGTCACCATTATCAGAATTATAACCTCAAACTCACCTGACACGTTGTCCTGCTTCCGGCGGCGGAGTCTGATCACCTTCCCCCTGCTCATTCCTCTGCCAAAGGAGAATGCACAATTGAAGCTGGTTTGTAGGAGTAAAGTCACTTGAAATTCAACAGGATGTCACAAGATGCGTGCCCTCAGTGGGGCCCAGGATGATAAGAACATCGATTTAACATCCTCATCTCCACTCCTGGTGCCACCAACACTTGTCAGGCTGACAACGCAAAGGAGGAGGGTCAATACTGGGTAAAGCACTGGAAAGAACGCTCCAGTTAGCAAAAGGAAGTCTGTCCCACAGCCCAAAGGTGACACGGTTTGGTATGAGCAGTCAACACAAGGAGCAGCCCAGATCTGCACTGCACCAAAGCTTACCTGCACTTTTCACACTTGAGGAGGAAACCATCTTGGGAGACACTGCAGTGGCACCAAGTGGGAATTGATTCTCCTTCTGAGGAGCTCTCACTATCTCCGGAGTTCTCCTCATCAGGCGAGTGCAGGCCATTCAGTTCTGCACGAGGTATAATGGTCTGGACAGGAGGAGAGGCTGGCGGCGTTGGAGGAGGAGGGGCTCCATAATTATGATCCTGAAAATGAGTATTTGCAGTACTACTTTTAATGTGAAGATATGATGCCTAGAAACTGAAGTCCCAAATCCACAGTTCCCAGGTTAATATTTAACTGGTGTAAAACAATAGCCTGAATTTCTCAACCTACCAAGAAGGTACAGTAATAGCTTTGAAACATGTAAATTATTTCCTTCAGCACCAATGAATTAAACTCAAAACCTATGAAAACAACCTGGCTATTTCGACATTAACCGTTGTACTGCTAATAATCTGAGATGACATAAGTGTTTAAACAGTGGAACCAGCTGCCCTGAGACGTAGTTTCTGTCTGTTGAGATATTCAAAACTCAACTGGACATGGTCTTGAGCAAGCTGCTCAAGCACAGTCAGCTTGAACAGGGAGGCTGGATTATGTGATCTCAAGAGGCTCCTTCCAACCTCAATGGTTCTGTGACACCCTGTTCATCCCACAGCTCCAAGCCATGCTCCCACTCTTCCTGACTGCTCCTTGATTCTCGTTGTTTTAAGACACCACTGTGAAAATCTGCACAGTTGAAACAAGTATAAATAGTGCACAATAAACCAAATGGGACATAAAATTACCACCACGAAAATGTTATATATTCGTATGTATTCACACTTCATTCATATACTTCATTCAGTTAAAAATCTATCGCCTAGAACACTAATAAAGCTTGCTGTAGAGTATGCAAGACTTCACAAACAATAAACACAGAAATGAAAAATGTATGGCAGAACTCAGCTCTAACTTAGTGTTCCCTCATCAATAAGCCAAAACTCCTAAGGCTTAATAGGCAAAGAACTATGGAACAAGGAGAAAAGAGTAAAAGTAGACAGTAAAGAGCTGATTCACTGCAGAGAGAGTACTCACTGCGTAAGGCAGCCCGCGATAGCTGTGTTTCTGGGTGGCCCCATAGCCGTGGCTGGAGTACACATTCTTCTCACTGACAGCTGGACTAGCTTCCACAGACTCTGGGCTGCAGAAAGGGCCAGAAGTAAAACCCATCAATACAACATCATATTTTTAGTGCCAGTATTTCACTGCTCTTTTCTATTGAACACATGAGCTTAAAATGAAGAAACTTCATGAAATCGAGGTGGTGTCATGCGTTTCACCAAGCATCATGTGTGCAGAAGCTGTACAGGATGAACCTGCTTTCAGAGGGAAGGAACTGAGTAAGGGCCACCCTATATAGCTCATTAAACTAGGTCTCAGTCTCGGAAGTTAAAAAGGTAATTAGCATATAAGAAGCTCAGTTTCCTTATTGTTGAGGAAATTGGGTCTAGTTCAGCATTCACATCTGAACCCAGCTAGCCTAATCTCAAAGCCACTGAACAGTACTGCCATTTTATCTCTGCAACAGCTTACTTCAACTGCAGCTAAGCAGCTTTCCTGCACCTGCGCTTGTTTCTCTCTCCCTCAGACACCAATTGTTACTGAGTCCAACATCCTGTGATAAAGCCTGCATGAAAACTCCAGCTATCCTGACAGCAACTACCAGGATTTGGAAATTCCTATTACAAAGAGATAACAAAATCCATGACCTGGACAGACAGTGGCCACAGACAGATCAGTTTCACCCTGTGCTTTCTATACAGCAGCCTGCAATGAGTAGAACAGGAAATCTGCTGCTGAGGTACAATGCACTCTTCCACCACAGGGTGGTGAAAAAAAACAGCTAAAAATCAAAGGTATATCCTCAGCAGAAAGCTGCAGAAACCCTACTCAGAGAAGGGACAGCTGCAATTCAATGCAGGGGATATTAGATAATGAGGCTACAGACAGAACACCAGCAAGGAAACATGCTGTCTTCTGTTACAAGTAGAAGATACAAGTCAGATAACCTCTGCACAGATCAGAAGTAGGGTCTGTATCAGAATACGGCAGAATATTACTGAATCTGAAATCTTCATCAAAATTGCAGCACGGAGCTGAGCAAGTAGGGAAGAAAAATACAGAAAAGGAAAACTGTACCTCGGACCTCTGCTGCTCTGGTGAGATCTCACAGCATTCTCAGTGGGTCCTACATGCGTAAATCAGGCACCATCAAACAATGGCCAGCAGTCATGCACGGGGCAGTGCTTAGGCACCCAAGAAGAGTAACCCCCTGCCCTTTGGACTTCCTATTAGCTCTTGAAATCTCTGCTGCACGGAAGTTTGCCCCACCCTGCCACTTAACCTCATCTATTCTCCAAGGCACCAACCTCTGAGCTTCTGGCTTATTCTGGAGCAAGGTGGATCTGTCTTTGCAACATAGAGGAGCAATAATTTATTGTACAAAGAACTGCAGAAAGTAGAAGACATTACAGCTATGCAAACAACACTTCTGTAGCTCAGGATTTAGGTGCACGACATGATAAATTCAGTTGGTTTTCAATGTGACTACAGCCAGCTAAACTGTCAGAAGCAGGAGATATAGATGATTTCTCTCGAAGGATATACTTCTTAATAAAAGGTACCATGTAGAGCTTGCCACATAATCCAGCCTTTGCAACAATCCTTTAGGACTTTCAGACTGCTACAGTGTCAAATCCATTCAGGTTTAATAACATTTTCAGAAATATTTCAGTATTAGAAAGAAAAGAGTCTAAACAGTCTAAGCAGCAGATACCTCCTCTGTCCAAGTCACCCACATTCCTAACCACAGTCAGACTGGAATACCAGCAATGCTGCCGCAAGCATTAGCAATAAAACTTCAGGATTGTTGGTGCAACGGTGTCCAGGGGCAACAACGCTGGGGCCCATGCCTCCTCAGCAGCAGAACGCCAAGGAGCTTCCACACCTTCCAATATGCAGTCAGATTAACACAGCAAAACTACTCTGCAGCCTCCATGTCACCCTCAGATGAACAGCAACACCCTACACCATTTTCACCTCCTCTCTGTCTCAGAGGCCAGGGAAGATGCTAAAGCTCAGGCTGTAAAGAGGATCAGCTAGTTTTCCTTTTACCTTCTCCACTGCCTTTGTGATGCACATCTTGGACTCAATTCCTTCCTACAAATCTCAGGTACCCCAGACTTTATGCATCAAATCAGAGATTTTCAAAGGCAAAGTGAAGGATAGCCTTTACTTTGAACAGACCAATGAAGGGCACTTCAGCAGTAACAGTGCATTGATGCAAAGCCTAGAGAATAAAGTCCTGGCATTCCCAATTTTTAGAAAACAGGCAGAGAAACCAATACAGAAATCTTCAAACGCCTTTTTTCAAAGCACTCCAGCCTAGCCTCAAGCTGGACCTACAAATTTCTTACAAGGGAGAAAGAAAGTGCATTGCAGAAGGTTTACAGTCAGTCTTTTTGATGCTTAAATGCTACAAGGGACACATGCGCAGATACATCTGGATCTTCTCCCTACCACGCTCAGCTCTGAAAGCAAAGTACATGAGCAAACTATTTAGCACTCTTCCTCCTGTCATAAACAGTTTAAAATTCCTGCATGTTGAGTCTTCAAAGTGCTGCTGTGAGAGAAGCAGGGTGACAAGCAATACTAAATGTTAGATCTTGAAAAGTGAAGGATCATGTAACCAGTGCAGATGAGTGACTTACTCGATTCTGATTCCCTGTTTAAAAACAACATACAAAAATGTGGGCTTTAGGATGGAATGAAGCATCACGAAGAAGAATGGCTAGAATGGGGCCAGTGCCAAGACAGACAAAAAAGAGCATTAGCAGTCTTGCAGAGAGTACGACTGCGTAGTCAAACTCTATGCATAGTCAAATCAGGGTGAGATGAAGGGAAAAACAATGATTCATACCTTAGCCCACTGCTCTTACAGACCAAAATTAATAGAGTCTGGAGCAATTTCTGTTCTACACTGATCCAGCTGACATGCAGGTATTTGCACAGTAGATACCTTTAAATAATACATGGGAGAAACCTATCTCCAAAACATCATTTGTAGATATTTGTAAAGAGATACTACAGCCTGTGTTTCAAAGAAGGATGCAGGCAAGCAGGAGGTAGAAGCACACAGAAATAAACTTCAGCCCTCACTCTTGTCCCTGCCAGAAACATACTCTCATGCTAGCTAACATCATTCTAACAAGGGTTTTGAGATCACAATGCAGTATTTCCTGATTTTGAAATGCTCCTGACTCTGCAGAAGCAGAATCTTTTAAAAGAAACATAAGTCCCCCTCCAACAGGCCTCAGAGATACGGCTGCAGTTGAGAGCCCTGTGGTGGGGACTCCAAAGGATGCTCTCTGAGGTGTGCTCCTTGGAGTCTGCTCCGGGGCAGAAACAAAATAAAGGTGCCTACCCAGGCTGATGCTGTCCCACATCTCTGTGAAACTCCAACGGTGTCCACAAATCAGTCATACAAGACTGGTACCAAATCTGAGCTAATAGGCTCTACGGAGAGGAAGGTTCAGCACGCTGATCCCTCACATTACAGCTGCTGAGAAAGGAGCTGGCTTGTACTGTGCCAATGTCAAGCCTGGGTACAGCAAATGCACGACTGCCTGCACTGAGTATAGATTTACTAGTGAAGCTGATATAAAACCCATGGTTGAGTGCCTCATACTGTTGGAATTCTCCTTTTCCCCACATCCTCTGTCAAACTTACCAATTTCCATAACACCGCATTTGTTAACACCCCTCTCTCATACAGCCAGTGGACCAGCAGCCCCTTTATCCCGAGTGGAGAAAGCACCGGCACCAATCCTACAGCCCGACTGCAGGTCAGCCCTCTGGCACCCTCCCGTTCTCCTTTCTCCTCATCCATGGGGTAACACTCACTCCGATCCTGCAGCCATGTCGGAGTAGGACGTATCTGGTGTGGTGACTCCCAGAGGGATTGCAATGCTCATGACGCCCGTCGGGGATCACGGAGTCCAGAGGGCAGCGACTGGCCGCTCCGAGGGCGGAGAGGAGCCGCAGAGCCTCGGCCAACACGTCACGGACATGGGGAAACCTACCAGGGTAGAAACAAAGCATTGCATCTCCGTTACGGGATGAGGTCTCCCTGTATGCCTCTAAAGAAGGCTTTCACAGCAAAGAAAAGCAGAAATAGATTTCCATCAGTGACATGCCACATAATTTTTACTTCATTTTCATACGTAGGGCCAGGGAGGAGGTAGATGATAGTAGTTTGGTGGGGAGGTTGGGGGTTTTTTACAGTGTTGGACTGACATGCAATGAGCTGCTTTGCTTTAAAGCTGATAATGATAGTTTCCCCCCTCCCCCAAGTAAACTTAGGACTAATTATCAGATAAGTAATCTATTAGCTCCTTCTGCATATAAGCAGCAGCTGTCACCTATCACCCACAGCCCTCCACCAGCATTTCCTAACTCTTTCTCCAAACAAGCTGCAGGCAAAATCCCATCTCTGTGGACAACTAGACAACGCCAGGGTGGACCAGGTCTCTCTCTGGAGATCAGTTTGTACGTGCATTTGCTAGGCCTACAGTACAGGTGAGTGTGAGCGGCGAGCAGCTGTTCCCACACCGCCGATGGCTCCCCCGGGCCACCTGGACTCTGCAGCGGTGGCTCGGTGAGCCCTGACACAGCGGGCCTCGACTGTCCCTGACACCTCCCCGCGGCAGAGCCACGTCAGACGTCCGGGCGCGGGGCATGCGGCGGGACCACTGGCTGCGTGCGGGCAGCCGGCGTGAGGCACGGCGGCACCGGGAGCAGCCGCGGGCCGGGCCGGGGAAACCCGGGCTCCACCTTCCCTGCTGACCACAGCGCTTTGCTACGGCCGCGAGAGAAATCGCCGATAAACGCGGACTTCCTAGGGTCGGGTGGCGGCCGGAGGTGAAACGGGATCAGCTCCTCGTTATGTAAATAACCCAAATAACACAGATGAGCATAAAGGAGCTATTATTCTACACAGCTCGAGAGAAACCCCCCCCACAACACAGAGAGAAGCTGAATTTCTGCACGCAGCGAAGGTAGCTCCAAAACCGAAGAAAAATGGTGACAGCCACCCTCTCTGCACGTTAAACTTTAAGGGCAGCCTTGAATACTTTCCACTGCCTTTCCCTGGCTCCGGCAGCGCAGACAAGCCAGCCTGCTGTCACATGCTCCGCGGCATCTCGGGGCTCTGCCAGCAAACCCTCCTGGGCTAGAGAGAGGCCGTGCGCCAAGTTCTCCTGTGGGTAGTGAATTTCTCACAGGGAACTTCGCCTTTGGACACCACAGTCCAGCCATTGTTTAATACATAAAACCCCCAGAAAGACAAAAACACACACTCACTATAAGAGCAAGTGAAGAGTGAGAGTCAGAAAGTTTAAATGCTACATGCTATATTGTCTTTTCCTGTCTTAAAAGGCAGGCCACTTCTCTTGGCACAAGGAAATACTCTCCTTCTTCAGCATATATCCCTATGGAAAATCTTCCAGACAGTATGACAGGCATACAGTGAACTACAGAAGTAGCACACAAATATTTCTAAGTGGTCTGTAGCAATTCCCTGTTATGCCCCAAAGCAATCATCTCATGGGGAGGTGGTAGATGAAAAAGGAAACAGGCAGGACTAAGCTCACAAGCAGATCCAACCCAAGACAGCCCAGCGTCCTTGAGTGTGTTTTCCAGAAAAAAAAAAATTAAAAGAAAAATAAAAGGACCTTCCAGAATCGTCTTATTTACCCTTTCTTGTGCTTGTGACAAGAGTTGTGATTTCTACACTGACACTAGATGAGATGATTTGCTCCTAAAATACAGCTAAAAGCTACAGACATCAACCCCCGCTTCAATCAAGGCAAACTCAGGTAAAACTCTAGCACAAGGTTAAAAGAAATAAGACAAGTTTCTCAGTGTCTGAAGCACCCTTCCCTTTAAGGGACATGAAAAGGGACATGAAAACCCTTCCTCTCCCCAAACCCTGTAATCTTTCTAAATACTTGTTTAGATGTTTTTCCCTCCATCGATCTCATGCCTTTGCCAATGACCATACCCAGCTGGCAGCAGCCCGACATTTCATCAGGAATTCATCAGAAATTCCAGCCTCCCGCCTGCCTGTGACTCAGCAGAACTGGAGGATTTCAGGTGCAGCTTCTGGACTAGAGAGTCACAGAATACCTGGTCAGTCCAGGAGTAACTGGGACAAGTTTTCACCCCCTTCTCATAGGAAACCCACTTTCTATCAGCACTGTACAAATGGTGCTGTGCTGATATGATCTGATAACTCCCATTTTTGGGAAGGAGATTACTGGAGAAACATGAAATAGCAGACTGAAAGGTTAAACAAGGCAAATTCCAGTTTACTTTTGTGTTGACCCAGAAATACTTGCCCAACTATCCAACTATCATCCATGCTCAGATTTTACTGTATGGTGCTACCATTTTATGTGTACTTTTAACTCTGACAATGTGACAATTGAAAATGAATGGCTGAGACCAACCTCAAGTGCTGCCCAAGACCACATCACCTTCAGGCTACATTACAGTCTAAAATCCATGAAACTTGGCCTGCTAACATGCAAAACATCAGCCTGACAGAAAATGCTGGGGTTGAGATCTAAATGTTCACTTACCAAACTGGCCAGTTTCCTGTATATTCAATCCCCAAGGTCCTTCCTACCTCTACCCCCCAAAAAACAGCTGTACGGGAAAAAAAATAGAAGTCACACCCAGTTCTCTCTGCTGCCACTGGAAGAAGTTTTACTAAAATTCAAAGTCTTAATTCAAATCTAATGTGCTTCAGCACAAATCTGTCTCCCTTACAACACAATTCTTCTTGCAATCAAATGGAAATGGGAATTTTGATGGCATAACAGGTAGATAATATTTAGCTGGTTTTGAAAATGCAGCACTTAATTTTTCCCCCCGTATTTGGCACCTACGCACCAGCCTCCTTAACCAGTCATGCTGGTACAAAGATACCTGGCCTTCCCCAACATCATCAGAACAGCCCAGATGAGCATCCACCCACAAAGCCACCCCAGCTGGGATCCCCAGTTCTCACTCAGAACAGGTCACATGCCAAGGGACTGACCTATTGTGAGTGGTGCCTTGGCTACACTGTCAATATATGCTATTCAGTTTTTTCAGGTAACATCCTGTATTGACAGAAAGGACTGTAATAAATCTAAGCTGGCCAAGTGAAGGTTAAGCAACACCTGCTGCTGTAACAGTGAATTTAATTTTCGGAACTCTGTTTAGAATGCAACGGCTGCAGCGCTGCATTGGCTCACTTCCACAGCCAGTGCCATCCATGCACAAATAAAGCAGATGCAGAAAATTTACTGCTGGAAACTCTCTTTATTAATTGTGGTGTTAAAAGTCTGTACTAACAGCGACAATCAAGCACGGTGAGTCAAAGAGCTGACCAGAGCTTCCTCCTTCAAGATGTGGTTGTTCCTGTTTTCACTCGTGTCCCAGTCATACAGACACTTCTGGGCACCCATGGTGTGCAACACTTGGTGACAGACTCTACAAAGTATTTGTGAGTGTCATGAAAAATTCACCTGCAGACAAAAAGCCATGGACACAGCTTCAAAGACTGCATGTGCTACCTAAATTCAGACTCCATCACCCTTTGGTGCTGCTCAGGTGATGAGTACAACCTCAGGGGGGACAGAACATGTCCCTTGCACCCTCCCACAGTCACAGATTCAAGAGCAAAGCAGTTACCAAACAGGGGGAGGACAGAGATTCATCCTGTTCCTCTGCAGGGTCAGTGCACATCTGTGAGTCTGTGTCCACAGAGAGCCTGAAATACTTTACCATTGTGCATCCAGTGTCTCATGCATGGCCAAGAAAGATAAAAAAGTAACTGGTACAAACATATCATGGACAAACTGACAAAAGCTTTTTCTGATTATGCAAAACTTCAACATGTGAGTCAGGGCAGGGAGAACAGGGAAATCACCTCCATGTGCACTGATGGCGACCACTTCTTGTTCGCAGATAGGAAAGGACAGACAAGCGCTTCTTTTACCTCTCCCCACGCTTCCCAACAACTCCAGTTATTGGAGTCCCAAACTGGAAACAGATTCCAGACTTCTGACAACCCAGAATTATTAGTGTCTGAACAATAACCACCATCATCTTCTCTGTGCTCAGCAATGGGCCTCTAAGTCACCTACACGGGATGAGCTCCATGTACAATGAGTTGCACATATTTAAGCTCCCACACCATTACCAGTCATCAAATTCAAAGCACTTTTTTCTCCTGAACTTCATACTGCCACAGGTCAGTCCAGAGCTGGTAAAAAACTGGTAATAGCAGCTCTGCCACGCAGCCTTCTTTGGCATCCTCTCTATCAGCCTCATTTGGGACAGAGACAGCAAGGTCTGATGAGTTCATACTTACACTGTCATCTGCACCAGTGGCAAATCACTCGGCATGTGGAACAGTGTAACAAGTCTTAGCATCTTAGATCTTCTTCATTCATCTTTTCCCTTTGAAATTTCAGAATAACCAAAATCTATGGGAGACGTCATATAACCAGGAACAGGTTCCATTACCATGCTGAAAAAGTCCTCTCATCAGCCAGTGCCACTCAAATGTGAGCACAGTCCACCTAAGCCCAATCAAGCACTGCCTGTACACTCACAAAACCTCATGCCAAGGTCAGATCCTCACAGAAGGGAAAGCACCTTTAGAGCAAACAGAATCAGATCAAGGTTTTCTGTGTTTAACAGTTAGGTCAAAAAAATGCATCAAATTCCCTGAATTTCAGACATGTTGTTCTATAAGGACATCTACACAGACACAGGGGCAGAGCAGATAAATCCTTAAATCATTTAGCTCCAACTTACTGTGAAACAAATTGCTAAAAGTACTTTAACTGTGCCTCAATCTACCCATACAAATGCTTAGCTCTGCTCTGAAAAAAAGCTGGGTTCACTAAGCAGCAAGGAAACAACTGTGCCAGTTTTAAAGAATGAAATATTGATATAAGTATTCACTATTATCATTAGATCCATATATCGTCTGCTAGTGGGCTGACAAAGCAAGACAGCAATTCTGTCCCACGGGGTCTGGGAGAACTCAGTCCTGGTCTACAACAGGATCAAAGTAACAGGCAACACTGGTATTTACCATGATAACCAAATTATTGACAAGTATAGCACAGTGGTTAAAGATTTATCAATCTTAGGCCTTTCTCAAAACTGTCCCCTGATTTATATGTATGCAACCATATGCAAAAAAGAAATGCTTGTATGTACACATTTGGTTCAGAGTTCATTTTGCTCTCTGGGATCTAGAGAACTGTGACAAAACACCGACAAGCTCTTAGAACAAGAATAACAGCATTTTAAAATTGTAAAATGTCAGAAAGCAGCAACCCAGTGTGACCTGTTCCTGCTCACCACACTCACAAGAGCTGGAGTCAAAGATCAGGGAATGGCAAGACTACTGCTCTTAGGATATGGGTAATTTAAAACACTTTCGGTATCCATGGGCCTATGCATCAGTCAAGTTGTTCCATGCAAGACATGAAATCATATTAACAATTCCCATTATTCTTGAAGTGCTCTGTGAAAGCACTACAAATTACCTCAATGCATGTTTATGAATATACCTACTTAGCTAACGTCAGCATGATAAAGTTGTTCAGTGAAGGCTATGTAAGCCATTATTAAAACTGAGGTATAAGCAAGTTAAACTGATTTTGATAAAATTTGGAAACAGATGGAAAGTAAATAAATTTAATAAAAAAATTAAACTGGGTTTAAGCCATTCTAAGGCAATTTGTACCATATCCATCCACAGGATTCCATCATTTTATCTCATGAAGAAAACAGCAATTTTAGTTAAACTCCTCTATGAACTACACCTTAAGGGACTACAAATGATGAGAGAACAACCGAGAGAAATTAAACCATCAAGCAGAGAAATTACAAAATGCATAGTCAAGTACTCTCAGCAACTGACCCAAGACTGCAGAAATTACTTTCAAAAGCAAAAAGAATAACCTCAAAACTTTACTGCTGCTTTGGAAGTCAAGACATTAGGCAAACCAAAACAAAATCCTGTTTTTCTTTTGAAATCATTAAAGATTTCAGATACTATGATAAAAAATAGAAGATAAATTTAGTAAGAGAGAAAAAAAGGGCAGGTAAGACTTTGGCTCCAGAAATACCTCCTCCTGGACAATTCAGTCACATCCTTGACAGTTCAATATGCTCCAGAGGTGCAGATGTCAGACAAGGGTTTGTTTGGACTTTCTAAAAACATCCAATTTGCATCACAGAACCTTACTGGAAAGTTTAATTTCTATCGATTTTAAATTGGTTGAAGAGTCATACATAAAGACAATTCTATAAAAATGCCACATTAGAAAGCAGAAGCAAATGACAGAGTAACAGTGATCCATGGCAGGCCAAATTATTCTGAGATATGTTTATGTAGAGGTGGCAGGCACACACCAGGGGACTTTGCCTGCACCCCAGGCTGATGAGAAGGGACCTGGCAGCATTTGCATGGTCTGCACACGCAGTCTGCTGAGCAGGTGACACAGACGATGTTTCAAAGGAATGACAACAATGTAATGCAAAAAGGACTAACCCAACCAAGAACGTCATATTAAAGTCCACATAACTTTAAGGGTCATAAACAGAGGAAGTCTTCAAGAAAACATCACAACACTATGAAAATTTGAAATCATCAAAATAAAATTAAAAGAATAACAGAAATAGTGGAGAAATTCAGAAAAATACCACAGACTCAAAAAGAACCCCTTTCTATGCTCAAAACATTGCTTTACAGTGGCTCTATCTCACAGCATTCCAAGTTGCTGGTGAAGGTGACAAATTCCTGTAACACTGAAGCATTTAGAATTATATTTTTAATTTAGTATATTTTATTATATTTATTAAGTTTTATTTTTGCAAATACTGTTCTCTACTATTTTCTGGAAAATATATAGTAATACAAAAGAAAAAAAGGATTACACATAAGGCACCACAGTTGAGGATACAAAAATTACTAAAGTACATGGAACAGAAAGAGGCAAAATATCCCTTTTCTCTTCCAGTTCCACAAACTTTTGATTTTGTAATAATCATGGGGCAAAACTATTCTGCAGTGCAGGGAACACATCCTAATTGCTATGCTGGTCCTATACAGTGAGGTTGCTGCTCTCTTTTCCCATGAGGTGAAGGAGAACAGTCATCTGTCTGTATGTCACAAAAATGCAAACAGAAAGGTTCAGAACAGATACTCTGAGTTTAAGAGTTTGACAACCAACCTCCAGTGAATCCAGCTGTGGCAGCTGATGTTATTGCTGCGATTGTCTCCTCTAAGTCTTTGCCAAAACAGGTGGCAGGAAGGAAACACTGCCATGTCTCATCAATTGCAGTTGATGCCAAGAAGACTGGACTAAAAGCAGAAACAGGTAAAATACATATTCCCTTTTAGACACTGTTCTAGGGGCAATACATTTCTGCAATGGGGCTGATAACTAGGAACAGCAATACTGGAAACACCACTGCTCAGTCCACCACACCTTGTCCAGATACATCCCTATGTTTTCAGGTTTTAAGAGATCTGCCTACACCAGAAAATGGCTATGGATCAAGTGAGACTCAAGATTAATTTAAATAATGTAAATAACATTGGTTTAATCTTAGCAGACCAAAGTGCTTCCTTGTTCTAAATTTTGTTGCTTGTGGATGCAATAGTATTCACATGAATGGTTTTATCCGTGCAACTATGAAACTTTCCTAAGTAGACATGCCTTAAATTTAAAAGCTTGACAGACAAACCCCCCACAAAAAGAAAAAAAACAACTTTAGACCCTGAAATTGCATTTTGAAGGTATTTCAGAGAGAAAAGCCTGTACCACATGCAAGGTCAGAGGGAAACTAAGCAAGAAAGGGCAATAACTAGGATCAAATCCAAAGCCAGAGAATTACAGTTCCCATGAGAATTCAGATGGTCCGGAGTCACGGGAAGTCACTGAATATAGAAGGGGAATCAGCAGAATTTACTGGCACAGAGCAGTATCCCAAACTTACAACCAGTGGAAGGCTAACCACTAACAAGTTGCCAGGAGTAGGACTGCAACCTCCAGTCCTAGCATCGGAAAAAAGATTTCTGCATAATCCCACTAAATACTCTCTGCCTGTGCCTCCAGGTCTCGCTGTACGTCCTTTATACATCTATTTAAGGCCCCCACGTGACAGGGCTGCCTGCCCGGCCACTCCCCGCCGGGGCAAACAACCCGGCCTCAGAGGAGACTCCAGCAGCGCTTCCAAGGCAGACGTTGCATCAGCCAGGTGTGCAGGAAGCGGCGGAGAAAAAGCAGCTGTTGACGAGGGGGCTCTCGGACGGAGGCCGCTTCAGGAATCCCATGGAAAGGACGACAGGAAGGAGAGAGACGCTCCGCACACAGAACAAGCTTCATCGGCTTCAGAAAGCCTTTGTGCTGGGGCTCCGGACCTGGCCTTTCTCCCAGAGATGATGCAACACTAAGGAACAAGGTCTGTGCCAGAGAAAACTATTCACAGGCTATGCAGATGGCAAGGCAGCCAAAGGCTCTCGGATCAAAACATGCCAGAGCCCCCCAGGCCCGGCAAGCCTCCCCAGGCCTTCCTTCGTGCCCCCAGGATTCTCCATTTCACACTGCAGCCTCGCTCCTAGCGCGACCCCGGCTTAAGGCAGAACGAAGGACTTTACAATGGAGAGAAAGAAGTAAAAAAGAAAAGCGTGTTTTAACGTCCTGCAAAAATCACAGCTCGTTCTCTGATCTGCTGGGAGGGAAGAGATGGGGAAGAGACTGAGCTCAAAGCCTCCAGTCTCCCACACAGGGATCCTCCCATCACCGCGGCTTGCCAGCGCACGCCTGAGCTCCCCAAACACGTAGGGCAGCTCTGCGCTCGCCGGCAGCCTCGGCCTGCTCTCACACATCAGGAAACCACGCAGGGACTGCCCGGGCAGCCATGGCAACATCACACAGTGTGGCAATTATGGAGCCGCAGCTCCCACGCGAAGGTTCAGCCCAGCTTTCCATCACAGGACTCATTTTGACCCTTCCCCCCTGCCCAAACCATCAACGAGTGCCATTCCAGTTCCAACCTGGCCTCTGTGGTTTGTGACTGGCAAGTTTTGCAGCCTTACACCTGGGCTCGAGATCATGCAAATACATTTTTCTTCACGTTGTAAGGAAGTTACTCCAGGCTTGTGTAACGCTCTTGAGCCACGTTCCACAAACACCGGTCTGTCCGATGTGCCTCCAGTGAGAAACCAGGTGACAAAACACCTGCAACCCATGCCGCACACGGCAAGAGTCAGATCCATTACGGAACTACATAATCACTGTTATGCATTAAAATCCAGTGAATTTTACAGGATTTTGGCAATATTCCCGTGTTGTGACAGGTTTCAAGGCTCAGCCCGCTGCACTGCCCCACCACATCCCCTTCTCAGGGACATCTTTCTAGGAGACATCACCAAATGTAGCACTTGCCCCAGACCTGGTTCCAAGTTGCACTCTTGCTCATGTGAGATGGTTCTGGGACCCCTAGCAAATTCACACATTTCTGGCAGGTGTGCTTTTCCCAGCACAAAACCTGTTAGAGAGCAGACTGAGTCAGTAGGACAGTGGTGGAGAGCAATCTGGAGGCCCAAAGGGAGCAACAGCCAAAACCCCTTAGCTTCCCTTCTGGGGCTTCCCACCACTCAATGATGCCGAACAACGCCCAAGAGATGCCCTTTATCGTATTTCACTTTTCTGGATGAGTTGCACCTCACACTATATGGTATTTTGGCACTGGTAAAACACGCACTGATCCCAAAATACAGGTACTACTGACTCGGCATGCCCCAGCTCTGCATGCTGGATCCTCCATGTACAGTGGATGTTCACCCAGTAGTCAAATTTACAGAATAAGACAGCAGCTGACAATATATTGGCCCAACCAGATTTAAGGCATATAAATTTTTACAGGGTATTTCGGTAAGTTTTTTGTAAAACAATACAATCACAGACTTGCTCTTACAATCACAGAGAAAAAGATCTAATGCTTATTCAGGAAACTCCCAAATATCTACTTCCTAACTGCTGGCAAGAAATGCAAAGCTTGTCGAGAGAGTGCTGAGAGCCACGATCACTTTTTTGAATAGCCCATTTTTTTATTAACAAGATAAAAAGCAGATAATCCAGTTGACACATTTTCAAAGTAAATGCAGATGACCAGAAATCAGCAGTAAAACACCTGCAACCAATGAGTGAAAAAAGACAAAAATCACTTAAACCTGATTTATTTCTGATGACTTGCACATAAATTAGTAATTTCTTCCTTTGAGAACAGCACAGCACACCATCAACCACCTTAACTGCTTCTGGGTGGTAACAGGAGCATTGACATCAAACAGTTGGCCAAGAGTGCTCACACAGAGCTCACAGGAAAGCGATGCTGAGTGAGTGGTTCTGTAACACATCTTTGTAATGCTATCTGCTACCTCCATCTTTTTTGAATGTTGAATTATGAGCAGAGTAATACATTCAGGATATTTTTCATGATTATCATAAATGCAACTAAGCACATGTATGTACAACCACACGATGAAACAAAGAAATTGAAATGCAAGAAGTTGCTCAGGCTGAACAGACTGACAGCCCTTCTCCAGCAGGTCCTCTCCATCAGCCTCGTGATGCTGTGGAGAGGGGGACAATGACACAGTGGGATGGAAGGCAAGGGAAGAGGGAGATTTCCCTACTCCTAAATTAAGTCCTCACAACCTCTTTTGTGTGCAAAGTTTCCTGTGAGCTGCTCCTGCAGGTTAAGGCAGACAGGGCTGTCTGGACAAGGTGAGTAGCAGGGGTTGCTGCACTTGATCTCGAAGCTGGAGGTCTTTGCTTTGTGCTGTGTAGTGCCCCAACACGTTCCTGCAGTTTGCTATCCCTCTAGCCCTAAGCAAGGAAACTTCCAGCTGCCAGACAACTTCTTTCCCACCTCAGAAACAGCACAATTTATGTGACAAATTGATAGAAAATGTTCAGAAAATGTTCAGCTGCCTTTTCTTCCATAGGACATAGAAGCATTTTCTTACTGCACAGCTGCAGAGGTGACAGCAATGGGGCTCCTCCCTGACTGGACCTGGAGGAGGAAGAGAGGAGAGGCAGGAATGCAGCCACACAGGAGAAAAGAGCAGCCCAGGTAGCTCAACGTCCTCCTCTGCACAGGCAAGGACAAGCATGCACTCAGGCAGAACCAACCAGGAGAGCTCCACCTGCACAAAGCAGCAGATTTTGAGAGCTACCAGAAGGGAATTTAAGAGCTCTGCATGTCTGCAAAGGCATCTGGAACAAGGTAATCTATGGAAATACAGAAACTTGGCAGCCGTCAAGGGAGTGGTGGAATGCACAACTGCAAATAAAAAGTAGAAGCATGATCTGGAGCCATTACCAAACTGAGTCACTCAGTTCCCCAGGTGAATTTACAAAGTGATGGACAAATAGAATTGCTAAAGTACTCTCATTTAGATGGCATGAAAACCAGCAAACAAGTGGCATTAGAACACCACTTCTTACAATTATTTGTTTAAACACAAATAAACTTTCTGAACAAGTCTAGTTAACTTGAGAAATAGAGAATATCCTACATTCATTTAAGAATGAAACCTACCAGGAGAGTTTTTGCTTACTCTCAGAGAAATTATAATCATATTGCCATTGTGCAATTTTTTTCAGACTGTTTCTAAAAAAGGATGAAAAAGATTTACAGACTTCTGCTGCGGTCAACCGGAATGCAGGAATGCTCATCTGAATACAGTAAGTGTACACAGTTACATCAGGGCTTCTCTGTAGGGGCTTTCAGAAAGCCTTACCATATCTTAAACATCTGAAGCAACACAGTATGGGAAAGAGCTGCGTTCCAATGATGCACACCACAAAGCATTAAATTTCAGAGTTCCCTTCACATCTTATGTGCGTTATGCAAGGCAGTATTCTAGCACCAGCTTAACTATTTCTCCTCTAAATCCATCTTAATTTCATGATCTTGGCTGTGACTGCAAGTTCACGGACCTGAACTTGCACCAACTGATCATGGCACAAAATCTTCAGATTCTTAAACTCCAGTGTCAGGAAAGGCGTATTATGATAATTTAAAAAAATAAATTGCAATATATTTTCTCCTAAAAGAAGTAAGTTGGGCCTTTCATAGAAGACTAAGATGAATGTTTGCTCCTTTCCCCTTGCCTGTAAACCAATCCAATGTTTAATTACTACCATTGCTAAGAAATTGTACTTCAAAATTGAATTTGTCTAACCTCAGTTGATATTGCTATGCCTTTGTCAGCAAATCTCACAAGTCCTTTTAGAGAAAGATCAAGTCCTCTTTCAATTGTCTTTTCAATAAGCTGAGTAAGTTGAGCTCCTTTAAACCTCACATCATGAGGCTTATTTTCCAGTCCCTGGATCATTTCTGCAGCTGTCCTTTGAATTCTCTCCAAATACACTGGCATTCTTCTTGAAGCATGGAAATCAAAATTCAATTCCAGTATCGGTCTCAACGCTGCTGCGTTTATAAGATTACTTATTTTGCTTCACATTCCTTTCCCCCACTTTTTTTTTCTCCTCCTCAATATGCCCAAGAATCACATTAACCCTTTTAAATAAAATAATGACCAAGTACAATGTAGAGGCAACAAGCTGTAAAGACCTTAAAGCCCTTTGAGCTACTGCTTTCCAAAATGCTGTTTCACAATTTATAGGTGGGTCTGCAGTTCTGCTAAGAAATGCATCACCTTGCAACTGGATGGATCCATATCTTTTCTTGAAATGTGGCAAAACAATTCAGAGATCCCTAAATAGACTTTATTATCCCACTAGCACCTCTCTAGTGATGAAGAATCATCAAATATTTTATGCTATCCAGATAAAAAGAATCTAAAGTACAGTGAATTAAAATCTGGTTTCATCTCTCAACCATCTATAAAGCTAGGTGCATCCTTGCCAAGTCCCAGTCTCAGATATTTCAGGTCTCCACTGTTAATGCAATTTCTCCAGCACAAACATTTCCAGTATCAGAGTACAGCCTTCTTCCTCCTATCTTTTGCCCCTTCCACCAAAAACAGGCATGTGCCCCTACACCTCCTACACCCAGTCTTGCACTGAACCACTGAATAATCCAGATTTGGAAGGACCACTGAAGGTTAAACTGACTAAGCACTGTCTCCCTCCCCCCAAAGCAGGGGCCAACTTGGATCAGCTGCTCAGGGCAATTGCTCATTTCTTCTCCAGGGCCACTAAGTCTTTGCGTAACTATGTATTTTAAGGCCAAAAATAACCTTCTGATGATCTGACTTTCCACCTAACAAAGACTGGAAAATCTCACCTAGTCATTTTTACACTTGGCATTGTAGCTTACATGAGAGCTAGGCCATGTTTGTCAAGCACAGCCTGAAAAACAGTATATGGATTTACCACAAAAATCATGCAATGCATTGCAGCCTTGAGGTCCCCAAGTAGCATCAACCCAAGCCATTAAGTCTTCACGGTGAGCACAGTATATTTGTAGTTCTTATGAAAAAAATGTAGAACATTTTTTTAGAACTAAAACTACATCAAACGCTTTCTCAGAAACCTTTGAAGAATGTTTCCAACTACCCAAGTGAAGCTCAGCTCCAAGTACCCCTCCTAAGGAGACCTTCCCCTGCATACATATGTGACTGAAGATGTCAGCTTCCCTGGTTTCATGAAATGTGTATTAATGGGAAATGTATTGATAGAATTTTAAATGTCATCTTCCATGTCCACAGTCATAAGATTTATCAGCACCTCTCTTTATCAACATATTTATTTAACAACACACTCACAACATCAGTTTTCTTGACTACCTAAACAAAGCTGTCCATCATCCCTTAACTAGCATAGAATATCTCTCAACTCACATATGCCAATTCCTACAAAGCTTACAAGCTCCTGCTTGTCACTAAGAAAAATCTCCCCCACCCCTCCAAAACCTCCATAATTATATAAACAAAGGACTTGTGTGGAAATACATTTATCCATATAAAAGCATTTCATAATAGTCACGTATACCCCTTTCCTTGAAGAACAGCTATGTGAAATCCAAGTGACTAAGAGCAGGGCTGCATGTAATGTAACAGCATGAACTACTACAATGAAATTAGACATTAGCCAAGATCCTGTGATCTCCTCACCTTACATTATTCCTCAAACATCAATTTTTGGCCCTGTCAGAGATGAACAAAACCTTCAGTCTGATTCAAGAGAGTCACCCTTGTTCTCACGTTACGTTCTCTGCTCTCCTGTCTGGAATTATTAGTGCTGTATTCTCTGCCAACAGCAAGGAATCTCTTTAAGCTTGAAAAAAATGTGGAACAGAATAAAATAAAAAAAATCCCATCACATGAGTAAATGAGCCTTGACAGTATGATGGATGCTGCAGGTTCACAAGTATGAAGGTACTCCTAAGATGATGGCTTGCGCCTGTTACAGCTTCACATCTTCACATAAGCATAAAAGGTTTGCCGCATTCAGGAGGGAGATGCTCGACTATTTAGATTGGACGCATTTTATATAAGACTGAAGATGACTAAGTCACAGCTGGACAGATTATGTTCTAGAAACAAGCTACGCGTTCCTCCCTGTACCTCAAACAACAGCATTTCCTCATCTGCATCTTTTCTCCTTTCTCTTTCAAACACGAGATGCTGAGTTCTCACAAGAAAAAAAAAAACCAGCCAGAAAATATTCAGGGCAATGTGCTTTAACCGAAAGGAATTTCACATGCACCACTCATCATAGGGCTAATTTGATTTTGTCATGATGGAAAAACTGAGAACTATCAAGACCTCAGCTGGGTAACAGTTGGATAGGAGAATGATCTCAACACAGAAGGAAAACAGCACAGACAGGAATTATCTTCCTGAATAATGCAGATAGATTTTGTGCACACTAGACATCCAAACAGAGTTTGCCAAAGTACTCTGAAGGCCCCTTTACATAGCTTATCAGTCCTGTGGCTACAAATCAGTAACAGCATTGTTCATAACCCAAGCTACCTTGCAGCATTACAAAGCTAGTGAAAACAGGGAAAACACCCTGGCTCATACTACCATGCTTCCCCATCATCAGCTCATACAGGTGTTTTAACCTGTATCCACAATGTAATGCACTCCCCTACTAACACCTACTAACAACAGTATTAAAACCACTGACAGCTCTACTGAAAGAAACTGAAGCTACATAGAGAAGGAACACAACACTACAGAACATGGACATGTAGGCAGAGGTGATGACTGGTGTGGGTGAGAGAGCCACCTAAAACTGCAATTTGCACTACTAGACCAGAAGCCAAAAAAACCCCCAAACCAAACATGTTGTACCTCCACACTGCCTATAAGACATCCTATGTGAGCCAATTCCTTTCTTGTGCCTTAATATTTTTATCAGTAAAATCAAAATACCACTCCTGAGATGTCACATACAGTGTTTCTAGACATGATAGCCAGGGCTATATCTAGCTCTAAGCAGCACAGGAGTGGGAATACATCATCTTGCCAGCACTTCATCTTGAACTTTCAGGGGGCAAAAATCACCTGAAAAAAACTTCAGTCACTGGCCATTTCACATGTTTCATTCCTGGTCAGTAAAGGCTAAGGACCCATGCACACATCCTGGGAGAAAAGCGGCAGACTCCAAAAATCAGTGATGATCAGTGTAACTGCAGAGATTTTAACCTAAGCTAAATTATACCCTTTCAGTACTAACAGAATTTCACAGAACGTCTCATTGTTCAAGATGAATTTCTACATTTTAAACTCATGTACCATTTCAGTAGCAACCATCTCTCAACAACTTCAGCAAAAGGTTTCCATCATTTTTTAAATATGTGTCAAGGCCACCTTTTTCCTCCTTCACAACCTTCTCTTCATGTAAAACTGAAAATTTTAGAATTCCTTGCAAGTATTGCCCCAGCCCAGTGACTCTCATGGGAACAGACTGCTTCACTATTAGTCAGAAAAAAGGAATGACGCTAAACTCTGACACTGGAAGAGCAACAGAAAGCTACAAACTTTGCTTACAAGAACAGCCTGCTCCTCATCCATCTCTGCTGTGCGACACTGTTAAAAAAAAAAAAAAA
>WAAG01077290.1:36264-95461 GCA_013390105.1 Tichodroma muraria
CGGAGCCGCGAGGCGGGGACAGACAGGTCGGGTCACGGCGCGGCGATCCAGGCGTGCCGCAGGCTCTGCGCGGCGCTGGCGCGGCGCTCGGGCGCGTAGTGCAGCGCGGGCAGCAGGAAGGCGGCGAAGGCGGTCGCCTCCCGCGGTGTCCAGCCGTGCCGGTCCGCCAGGATGCTGGGGAGGGTACGGGGGAAGAGCCGGGAGAGCCGCAGCAGCGCGCCTGGCAGAAACAGCGTGGGCACAGCGCCTCAGTCACACCTGCGCGGCTAATGATGCCGCGCCGCGCCTCGCCTCGCCTCAATTAACCCAAAGCCTCCTGAAAGATCTATGCTTTCTTCTTGGAATTATCTTTGTAAGCTCCACCTGCGCTGCCCCTTGCAGGTTTGGTTCTCCGGTGCTTCTCAGGAACCACCTTTCCAAGCTGGTGTTTGGAGTCTCCCTGTTCCCGAGTACTTTTCTTAGCTGAGAACGTGCCAACAAGAGTGCACAAAGCGTTCCCAGAATAACCATGCCAGAGCCATTGCTGCTTATACCCAGTGCCTGCCACAGGCACGCGGATGCATCATGCTATTTCAGTGTCAGGGCTCGCAAGACACTCTTGTTGAATTTGTTATGTGACAGCCAGCTCTGTGGGGCCCAGCAGAGTGTATGACTGAGTGAGAAGCAACCTTCATCCTGGGGAGCGCATGGTGTAAATACAGTGATTCAAGTTAGGCGTGTGTGGTCAGGCCAGGTTGGGTCACAGGGAGAGTGAATGTAGAACTAGTTTTGACTCATTTCTTTTAAGCACCATAGAAGACATAAATGTGAGCAAAGGATGTGGATGTGCTGGGAGATGCTTGTTAAATTCCAGCATGGGACCAGTACTAAGCACTGAATAATCTGTGGGTAGTCTGGTAAGCATGAAAGCAGAGAAGGATGATAGGCCAAATTGCAGGATGGAGTCATGTGATGCCTTGTGGTCAAAGAAGGGTTTCAAAATTCATGAGTCAAAGGGAAAGGAACTGGGGAGAAGAGATGTTGGGTCAAAAGACTAAATATAGTAGCCACATTGGGAGGATATGAGTGCCCCATTCCTGGTCATCATTGTTCTCTGCCAGTGAATGGGTGAAATCCAGCCTGTTACACACTCTTCAGCCTTTGTGGCATGGAGCTGTTTCCTGTGTTTCCATTTTCTCCAAATCCAAAGGAGAAAGAATGGAAATGCTTTCCCTGTTGGGTGTTTGCTGTGACTGTTTTTCAGTATTTTGCATTCATCCCTGGAATGCTCATGGATTGCAAAGATAGGCAGGGCAGGGAGTGTTACTGCTCTTTATGAGATTTCCATTTGTGTTCCATCCCTGCTTGTAGCCTGCATTATGTGAGTAACTTTTGGGGGAGTTCAGCATAAGCTGAGTAGGAGTGTGTCAGAGATCTGCAGTGATTTTTAAGATAAAAATCTTATGCCAATTCTTACCTGGCCTGCTGAAAAATTTTGTTGATTTGTTCCATGAGAAAACAATTTGAGGAGGAATTCTTCCCAAGAGTTCAATAATACGAGCAACATGATCTAGATGGAGGGAGGAAAGACAAATTTAGATACAGACTGTGAGACTTCTGTCAGTGAAATGAATAAAACTCATGGAGTCCTACCATCATCTCTGGAGAAATATTTCCCAGGTTGAGGATCAAATAGACACTCCCCAGTTGCCATTTCAAATGCCTATAAATGGAGTAGTACTGTTAAAACACTAATTGTCTCTGAGTTTTCCTTGCCCGCTAACCGATAGTACCAATTGCCCTCTTTATCACACAAAACTGATCCTAAAATGTGGAAATATTCACACTGGCTTTATCAGTACCACAGTGAAACAACACCTTTAGCTCTGGATGAAAAGCAGCATGTGCCTGATGCAGGCAAGCCTCTGAGCTAATCTACATGGAGTGTGAATTGCCTTAGAGCTTAAACTAAATTAGGAGTGGGTTGTACCAGCAGCAGACTTTTGCCCTAAAGCGAATGAGTGCCAACAGCCCCTTTTGCCTTCTCAGAAAAGATTTCTTTACGTGGATAAGTGGATGCTAAGGACATGCTGCCCTGGCCAGGTAATGTTTGTCACCTCCCCTACACACACAGTGTTGTCCCCAGTCCTACCAGGCAGGCTGTACTCCAGATATCCGCAGGAGTGCCGTAGTCTAATCCAAGAAGCACTTCCAGGGCACGGTATGGCTGGGTCTGTATCTCCTTGGAAAAAGGCTTGTACTAAAACGGAAACAAACTCCCTATGGCTGGTGTCCCTAAACCAGTCACAGCAACGCCGGTGGTCACAAGCTTCTTGTGCGGGGACAGGACATTGGGGACACAAATGAATGTGTGTTCTCAACTCTGCACAGGGCACAGCACGTTCCTGGCCCCACTGACACCAGTGGGAATCTAACTCCCATCATCTCACACTGAACATAGTTTTAAATTTCTAGTTGTAGGGACTAACTGCAAGCTGGAAAAATGTCCAAAGCTGACAATGTCTCAGGAAGATCATGCGCAGCTTGGAGATGAGAGTGCCAAACATAACACCCCCCAATATCAGCATCTTTGAAATAGCCTTTCAGCTGTAAAGGGACAGACAGACAGTGTGGGATGGAAAGAAGCACACAGCATCCTACATCGGCATGGAATTGAGACTCGGAGCAGACTCACTGTCCAGCATGCACTTCCTAGATCTGCAATTTTCACCTCTGTGTTCATTAAGTCAGATTCTTCCAACTGATTGCCAAGATCACCTCCTAGATGGAAAGGACAAAGAGAAATCAGGTCTTTCTGAATCAGCAGGTACATACCACTTACCATGGGAGAGGCATGTCTGCCTTCCCTTAAAGTTTCTCAGCCTAAAAGGTCCTGAATACTTTTTATCATAAATCAAATGGCATCCCTCTTTTCTGAAGGAACACAAACAAAGACCTGGTATCCAGTAAAAACATAAGAGAATGTTTGGGAGAACAGTAGCTCGGAGTGGAACAGTGTGACCATATGCTCCTGTCCTGCTGCCAGGTTCCTCTAGTACCAAGGTTAAATTACTGTGGGCCCAGAGGAGAGCACCAGTCAGAACCAAAACATCTGTAATTTCTCCTCAGCCTTCAGCAACCCTGGCTGTCACAGACCTTGGATACAGCCTGCTTGGCAAGCAACATGGAGGTTACGCTTCCATGTGATCCCAGAAAAAGGTAGTTCCTCGTTTAGAGCCTTACAATGAGCTGCCAGCCTATGCTTAATATTGTGCTTTTCTGCTCCGAGCAAAAGACTCGGTCACTAATTTAGCATTCCCTGATTGCCCAGAGTTTGAGAGAAAACAACACTGTCATGGGAGAAACGCTCACAGGAGAACACAGTGCAAGGATAATATGAAAGGTCTCATTGCTGGGAGATGAGATAATCTCTTGAGAAACTCTCCAGCCCTACATCTTATTCAATATTCAGACCATTCTGTGCAAATAAATTATGTCTCAGAAGGCCTTGAAGATTAGCAGCACATACAAGTCTCCCACAAACCTCAGAAATGAGGGAAATAAAGAGCAGGAGTGTCATACAGCTTTCTGATCAAGTCATTTTGTATGTAAACCTTTCAGCAGCTGTAAACACCAGACACTTGGAACTGTCCTTTACCTAAAGCCTTGAGAGTGAGCTCTGACGTTGTGGTGGGCCTGTTAACAAATATCTGTGACCTGTAGCTGTCCTTCACGCAAACCCACCTGCCACACAAAACCACATTTCTGTAGGTGCCTTGAGCCCAGCCTGGTGTTTGTGTTAAGCAGGGAAAGGAGAGGCCTTTCAGCAGCGTAGGCTGGCTATAATGTTTTATACTCTGTATGTTTTGTACTGGCTGTTGCAAAGCAGTACAAAGGAGATGTGAGCCTTTAGTATGGTATCTGTACCTGCTGTCTCTCATTTCTCTCCTGCCAATAAACACCTAAGTCTGTTTTCTTGTTAAAAATGCCCTGGAGTGCTCACCTGCTCCCTTTAGCCTCACTTCTGTTCCCTGGTTGCAGTTGAGTGGATCCATGAGAACCCTTTGGAGCCTTTTGCTGCATCCATACAGCAGGATGTTCTCCGGTTTGATGTCTGCGTGGATGATGCGGCAGCACTTGTGCAGGAAATGCAGCCCTGCCAGCACCTGGGCAATGAGGCAGCACTGTCACTCCAGCCCTGAGAGGGTCCCCACCACCTCTGCTGCCCCAGCAGCTGCCAGAGCAGGCAGGCACAGCGGGAGTGCAAGTCAGGGACAGTCTGGGCACTGAGGGTAACTATTGGCAAGAAATGGTTTCCTGTTGGGGTGGCCTATGGGAGCAGGCACCACACAGCAGCAGAGCCCCAGGAGTAAGTGGAGGCCTGGAGAGCCCAGTGAGGAAAGGGCTGTTTGGGGTGACACACAGCAAAAGGCAGCGTGACAATTCACAGACA
Source organism: Tichodroma muraria (assembly GCA_013390105.1). NCBI lineage: Eukaryota > Metazoa > Chordata > Aves > Passeriformes > Sittidae > Tichodroma > Tichodroma muraria. The sequence goes on from WAAG01077290.1 coordinate 40,697, forward strand.
GCAGCACGGATGGGCAAGCCCAGGGAGGTGGGAAGAGGATGTATGGCTGTTGCGTCCTGGGACCTCTGTGACTTCCCACTGCTCATAACCAGCCCCCAACTTCCATTTGAGTGACAATGACATGGCATGGGAGGGTGTCCCATCATACAAGGAAAGAAGACGACACAGGATAACACAGACAGGATGGGGAGAGACCATGACTGAGCACAGAGAGAGGATTTCAGGGCCCTACAGGAGAGTCATGTAGGGAAAGAACAGCTGGTGATGCAGCCAGGAGAGCCTGGCCTGTCACAGGGGAGAGATAAACAACAGCTACCAGAGATGAACAGTCACTATCAGTAATCAATAACAGAGAAAAGGCTACGGGGAGATTTATTTTTGTTTTTTAACACTCTGGTCAGTCATAAAGGACTGGTAAATATTCTCTGTATTATCAAATTCTATTCTGGGATAAACACCAGCCCAGGGAAATATCAGCCTTAAATGGTAACTGTGAAACGTGGGGAAAGATTTAAATAACTAAACTGGAATGAATCAGAAGTAAATACTGCCCCAGTGCTGATCTGAAGGGGGAAAACAGATCTGAGATTTTACCATTAAAGCAGATAATGTATCAAGCGAAAGCCTGAGTATGAAATGGAGCACAGAGGTAATGTCACCACATTTTTGTGTAACTTACTCAGGTGTTAGTGAAGTTTCTTTAGAGAAAGGAGAGGTTACTACAGAAAATAGGATGAAGGAGGAAGAAATTTTCTTTCTTAGTATCCCTAGAAGGGCACAGGAATCAGGGTAGTAAATCTTCATCTTGGCAAGTGTGCAGACTTCTGATAAATTTCAGCATGAGAGGCAAAAAGCAATTTTAACTATTTTGAGGCCTCACTCAGGTTTCCCATTCCTTAAGCAGAGACAGCCCTGAAGAAACTCAGTTTTCACCATCTTTTAAATAGGCACAACACATCCTTACAGGGGAATGAAGGAAAAGTTGGCTCTGCACAGGAAAACCTCAGCATGGAAAGAGAACCAGCCGACCAAATCAGCAAGTTAGAAATTCGTGTAAAGATGGGAGGGAGACCTTGAGCAGCCTTCAGTGGTACCATGCAGAAAGCTGCTGAAGCTGACAGTGCTACCCCCTGGCTGGATGCCAAGGCAAATGCCAGCAGTCTGGCATTACTGCCAGAGGGGACTTCTTAGGGCAGCAGGAGGGCAGAGATGGTTTGCCCACAAGAAGTAGAACTACGGCAGGCTGTTTGTCCCCTGCTACTTCTACGAGCAGCAGAGAACCCAATGATTGCTGAGCTGATGGGACCAGAAGTGCCAGCTGCAGGCTGTTGGCATTTTGTGGCCCTGACTCCTTCCCAAACCTGAGGAGGCTGCAGGCTTAGGCAGTAACACCCAAGCCCTGCCTCCTGGGAGGAAGACTGTGGCACATCCTGCAGCCAACAGCCCCTTGGTGCCCTTGCCTGACTGCAGCTAAACTCTCACCTGCTTTAAAGACTTTTTCACAAAAGGCAAGGGCAGTCCCTGGGCTGTGTAGTTTCCCATCAGACATCGAATGGAAGGACCCAGCACTTCAAATACCAGGCACGCATGTGGGAAAGAGTTAGGGATTCACTAACAGAGGAAGGTGTTACGACCAACCCTTTGCCTTTCACCAAAACAACTGAGTATCTCCTAATTCAGCCTCTCCCCTCCAGCCACACCCATGTGCCCTGATCCAGCTACAGCCCTGCTCATCCTCCTCATGGCAGCACAGGTTTACACCATCCTGTGGCTCTCCAAGGCAAGCCCAGGCTTTGCTGGCCCAGAAAAGCCCTCTCCACAGAAGGATATGGAAACCATTCTCTCCAATCATTCTGAAGTCGTCTAACAAACAGACGATGTTTTCTCCCGCCAGGTCCTTCCTCTTCATGCAGCTTACCTGAGGGGGAGGATTCCAAGAAAGCTGCAATTAGACACATATATATGCACAAGGACACCTTGCACCTGCTTTAACCTGTCTGACAGACTTTCTCTTTTGGGAGTTGGCACTTCATGACAAATCCCATGAAAACAACATCAGGAAAACCAGGAATGAGTTTCTGTATGTTTTGTCTTGCTCTTGACCGGGTGGGACCATGACACTCACACTGTCAAAACCACTCACACCAATCCTGCTGATAGTGTATAGCACATTTCCTGATGCTTATTTTCTCCAGGCAGACCCAGAAAGTGCTCTGGCTTGTGCTGGAAGGGGATTCCCCCAAGAAGACAGCTCCCTGCTCCCAGCATCAATGGCTCTCCATTTCCTTTGCCTCACACCAGCCCTTCAGCTATTTCCCTCAAGGGGTTGCAGAGAGGCAGAGACATTATGGCTGTCTTTAACCACTCGAATGCTACCTTGTCTTACCAAGGTAGAGAGCAGCTTCCACATCTGGAAGAACCCAATGAAGTGGGCTTATTTGTGCTGGAAAAGGGCTGGCTGTGGGCAAGGATACGGAGGGGTGGTGGAGGGGGTGAACACGTCTTTTGTACTAGAGCAGGGGTCTTCAAACCCAGCTTGTAGTAGGTCCAAAAACAAACAGAGATGGTTCTTCACACAGCACATGGGTAACTGGGGACAGTTCCTGTTTCAGAGGGCTGCGGGTACTGAATCTCACAGGGGTTTTCAAGGGTGCAAGGTAAATCCACTGAGAATTCCTGCCCACACAAGCATCATCCTTGGCCCTAGAAATCTGCAGCTGGAAACTGCAACAGGCCAGGGGAGCATTCAGTGGGAGCAGTACCCTGTGCTCACCTTGTCCTTATACACACCTGGACATGTGCTGTTGGCCCAGGGTACTGTGCTGAGTGAACCTCCAGGCACAGGTGCTACAGCACCCCCAGCACCACACACCTGTGTGACAAGGAGCACCAGGGGCTTGCTCTCCCACAACGCTTATACCGGTACAGCAATTCATGCAGGTTTTTTCTCTCTTCCAACTTTGGCTTGGCTAATTTTGCAGATGCCAGATCCACCTGCACCAGTGCCAGAAGGTTTGTTCTGGCACAACAGAAGTGAACAGCCCTGGAAGCAGACACCAGATCATCTCTCCTGACAGCTCTGCAGGCACTAACCCCCTAGTGCTGGTGAGAACAGCCTTGGGAACCAGCTGTGTGCTGCCGAATGGGCACACATGTCTCTCAGAATTAATAATAAATCAGGGGTAAGGCTCACTCTCTACACAGGGTTGTGCTGATGTGTAGAAAAGCAGCCCTCTGAGTACATTAAATTAGTGCCACTTGGTACTTCCTCTTGCATCACTGCATATGGCTCAACTCCCTTTAGATAGGGCCTACAGATTTACAGGTGTTAACTAAACCTTTCTCAAATCTGTTTGAGAAAGGCCATAGAGTAATTTAAAATGCAGAATTTAATAGCTTTTAAATACTCATCTGAAGCTGATTTAACTTTGTATTTGAGCACACTTGAAGAATTGTAACCACAAGCTTTCTAGAACTAGCAGTTCAAGCCAACTTCAAAGGCAACTTGCTACAACCCAGATATAGGCACCTAATTACCACCTCCATTAGCAGAGGCCAGAAGAAGCTTTCTGACTTCAGACGTTTATTGTGTTTCGGTACATCATATTTTTTTCTATTGCAGATATTTCCTTTTACTTCAGTGTTGTGATACAGCAATGTCCTCTGAGTGACGTTCCTCAGTGAATGACACAGGTACAGCAGACATACTCCCATCTCCTGCTTAAGAACATTACCACCTTCTTCTGTTGATTATCCACCTTATCATTCTGCAAATTCCTCCTTTTTTGCTGGATTTCAGTCTCAGCTAAAAGAAATGGGCTGACAGGGCAAGTGGCGCACAGCCAACATGTCCCAGTATGATGGAGGAAGAAGAAGATGTCTGCTACAGAGGCCAGTGCTGAGCCAGGGTGATTTCTATGAATTCCCCAGGTTCTGTTTTTTTTCCTGTTCCCCACCTAGCTCCTTGGACTGAGACCTGGAGGCAGAGGGGATGAGGAGGCTGATACTCAAACCTGAACTCAGTGGCCATCCATTGGAGCAAAGCACAGACCCACAGAGTACACTTACACAGCGGAGAAAAGCAACCTCATCCTGGGCAGTCTCAGCAAAGCCTTCCCTGCTTTTCAGAACCTTCACAGCTACCTGTTTCTTCCTCCTGGAAAATGAACCACAGCTGTCAGCCAATGCATGTCAGTGACCCTGACCAGTAGCACTTCCCTTTCTCCCAGTCAGCCAGCCCTGGGCTCCCCAGGGAAGGTGCTGCCCTTCTGTGGGCACCCTTGGCCTTGGTCTACAGCACGCCAGGCCCATGGGCATCCCTCCTGCTGGCATCTGGCAGCACAACTGCCCCAGGGAGCAGCAAGGGACTGGAGAGAAATAGAACATGGATACTGCAGAGTCTAAATGAGAAAAGAAAATGTAGAGCAATGGCTGATATCACTTCATTTACATTCTTTGATTTCTGGAGACCAGCTCTGCTTGTTGCACCCCACTGATCTTGCTGTCAGGTTTTCCTTGTGCTCAGGGATGTCTGGCATGCTCCCAGGCTGTGCTCTGCTGTTTCTGCAAGAGGAGCCAGCCCTGCCCAGGACATCAGCCACCCCTTCCCACCTCCCTGAATGGCACTCAGTGCCTCACCTCACGTCCTGGCACAGCCAGACAGTGGCAAAGGCGCCACATCCCAGCTTGTGCAGCACCTGGTATCGCGTGTTGAACATCTCTCCCTCCTGCATGGGGTGGTGGCCTCCTGTGGAAAACCATCACCAAGAGCTATTAGTGACACCTCTAAATGCTCTTAGACTGAACGAGCAGCTGAGGACAGCCTGACAGGTCCCAGTGGCCTCCTCTAGCCTGGGAAGAGCCTGGCATGATCTCATCTCTGGAGCCTCATGCCCAAGGACTGACCTGTGCCCTGGGCTGATGGCATCTCCTGCTGCACCTGCTCCTCCATGGCCCTGGAGCTCGGCAGATTCTGGTACGAGGAGATGGAGGCAGTGGGACACCAAGCTGTGGGACATGGATGGTGTGGTCATCAGCACTTTACTCCTTTCAAGAGAGCTGGAGAGCTGCAGGGTGGCCATACCTCTGCTGTGCCCTCACCCCTTTCCTTCCCATTCCCTCCAGCAGCTCCTGGAATCAGGCTGTTGCAAACACTTTTGGCACTTCAGGGAGACAGGGATTATTTTAAGAGTTCAGAAGAGGAAAGCTGGCAGGCTAATCCCGGGCCAGGGCCAGGTGGGAGTCTCAGGTTTCCTAGCGTGTATTTTCAGGGGCTGAGTGGGGTCTGTGGGATCCCCTCCCACAGCCAGGGAAAGCACCCCCTCCCTATCCCCATCCTGGCTGAGGAGGCAACTTGGGCTTTGGCTGGCAGAAGAAGGCTCCTGCTCCAGAGGGGTGTGAAACAGAACTTGCATTCTAAACATTACAGTGCTGCTCTTCTGCCCACAGTCCAGCCCTGGGGCTGGAGCACGGGTTTATCACTGACCATCCTGTGACATCCCAGCAAGGCCACAGGACATCCTGGCAAGGGGCTGCCCCTGGGGTCTGTTACTATGACAGCCCAAGGCATAAACACCAAGACAGCACAGACAGACTGATCCAACTGCTGTCCCCCAGTGCTGCAGCACCGATGTAGGACTGGCTTCACTACTGGTCATCTGAAATAGGAGCCCAGAGCCCTTGTTGCTAATGAAATACAGATTTAAGCCACAGTAGCTGGGGCACTCCCAACCCAGCCTTCCATAATTTAGAAATGTCACTTGCTGTACAGCTGAAGCTTCAGGCTAACACACACTGTCAAAACTCAAGACAGGTGACAGTAATGCCTGTAAACCATCAACACAGGTAGAAATATTGAACTTTAAATCCTCCAAATCAGGTCACTAAAGCTAAGAACTCATCTGAACCAGAGGATTTTCAGAAATAGTTATAGAGGGCTGGCAGCGCTGGTGGCAGGAAGTTGTTCTGGAACAGTAACATCTTCCAGGTCCTGAGACAGAGCACATGTTCTGACTTCCTCAAAACATTAAAATTTCTTTCCACATGCTGATGTTCCTCTCCCAGCAGAGCAGCAGAGGCATATCCTGCCTTTGGGCACCCACCGAGCTCCCAACACAGTTCTAGTTAAGGGTCAGACTGGGCTCAAGACTTCCATCCTTTCAGAGAAAACTCAAAGTGCCAGAGTTGATACTACTCTGTTCACCCAAGCCTGCCCTGCTGAAAGGAGCTCAAAATGCCTTCCCCTCCTCATCTAACCCTTGAATTTACACTGCTCAGAATCAGTCTCTTTAGGTATAAACCTCCTGGATGCTGCATGTCTGCATGACCACTCTACAGCAAATACTCACTGATATCTTACCTATGAAACAGAACTGAAATCAAAATCTTCCTTATTTGTGCACAGACTAAGCTAATCAGTACCCTCATACACTCCTGCATCACCAGCATCTGCCTGTGCCTTCTTCACTCACATCATGAGGACAGCAGGGCATGAGCTGAGAGCAAGCTTGCTTTAATTATGTGGCTTACCACTCACTTGGTAAAGGAAAACTCATGAGTGTGTGGAGATGGGAGTTCAACAGCTTTTTCCCTTGGTGCAGTTTCTGGTGATAGGAGACTTCAGTGAGAAAATAGGACCCAAAGGCAGACCCAAAGTGTAAGATTCATCCTAGCCCTAGGGCTGATGGAGCTTTTGGGCAGTTCACTGGGCCCTGGTGGCCTTATTGCTGCACAGGCAAGACTCGTCTATCCTTAGGCATGCAAGATTTACCTCCATTCACCCTCTCTGGATGGAAGCACTGGCAAAAGATGAAGAGTGTTGCTATGCAACTTGGTACAGGAAAGTGAAATGCACTCTTCTAAGCTTTGTGATAAAGGACAATTGGTGCTTTTAATCCTTCATTTCTTGACACTTTCACATTAAATACAACTTATTTTGCTTTTGTCATTTCAACCATTTTGTGCAGAACCCACTGAATTACTGCAGGCCTGGACTAGCTCAGAGGATTTCAGCCCAAGAACTGCTCCTACCTGGTTTGTAAGAGCCATGGACAAGGAGCGATGCTTTACGTCTGGCCTGGGCTCCTCCATCCAACCTGCCTGGAAGAGCAAACAGAGCTGCCCAACCAGTCATGCCTTATGACACCTGGACCTTTGGAGTGGCAGAACTCACCAGAGCAATACACACTTTCAGTTTCTGCACCACCACAGAACTACAAGCCCTTGCTGAGCACAGCACCCCTGCAAGTCACAGCACACAAGTGGCCCCAGTGGGCTCTGAGGCTCACAGACTCACCATGCAGCAGCTCACGCCATTCCCTTTGTCATCTGGCTCATTCTGGAGCTCCCCAAAGTGAGATGCCAGCTGGTCCTGCTCTGATTTTAGTCTGCACTGCCCCAGGAGGGATGTCCTTGAGCCCACCAAACTTCTGCATCGCTGGATGGACGTGGTGAGGAGTGAGGCAGGGTATCAGATCACAGCACCACTTCTGGGAACAACCTTGGCTTTGGGAGAGCAGGAGACCTCAGACAGCTGCGGTGGATTCACTTTACTGCTGGCCTCTCCCAGCCTCCCTGGCAGCAGGCCTGTCAGCCTGCAGTAGATTCACAGTCTCCACAGCAACTATTTATAGCGGGAAATTCACAGCTCTACTGAGATGGAAACAGAGAAGTCCTCCCCCTCTGCTCTGCCTTCTTCAGACCCAGAAACGGTGGGGCTGCCTGACTCCTTCCCCTGCTCTCAGCAGTGTGTCAGCAGGACTTGCTCCTGTGGCACCATCTTCTGCCTGGCAGAGCCAACCGCGTTCCCAGACCAATCTGTGTGCCACACTGCCATACCTGGGGAACCTCAGCCCCTCCAGCAGTGCCTGCACACAGTCCAACACCATCACAGCATGGTGCTGGTGGCCACAGAGCCCACGCTCCCCTGTCCCTTTCTCTTGGGGAGCAAGCGCAGCAGCCCCAGCCCTGGGGGGACCCGAGCATCCCAGCGCCATGCGACACCGGGGAGGAAAAGGCCACACACAGTAAGAATCACTGCCACAAGCTGCAGCCTCACACCAGAGCTGGGCATGGCCTGGCCTCCCCCTCACTGGGGCCCTGGGCTCGCACAGCTCGGGTTTCCTGGCTGAGGCTGCAGAGAGCGAGCCCCAGCCCTGCAGCAAAGGGTTAACCCTGCCTGCAGTAGCTCTGCTGCAGCTCCAGGCTGCCAAACCCAGGCCAGGGCCTCTCAGAGCGGTTCTCCCCCTGCCTGTGCCCCTCTGCTCTCACCTGCCTTCCCTGCACTAAAAATACCAAGGGAGGGGGCAGAGGCTGTGTTGGGCCGGGTGCTGAGCCCTGCGGGGCAGCATGCAGGGGACAAGTGGTTTGTGACCCCTTAAAGGGCAACAAGAACACACAGAGTACAGAGAGGAGGGACTAAAAGAGGGGGAGAAGCAGACTCTGTACAGAACGCTGCTAGTAAAGGAAGGGGAGGGAAGAAAAGAGGATAGATGGGCCAGCAGCCAGATTGCTGTCTGGGAAGAACTGTGAAATTCATTTAAGAATTAAGTTGTTTTGGTAAATATGGAACACTGGCTTCTGCCTCATGCTGGTGGACAATAGTGACAACAGTGTACCTTCAGCAACCCTTACCCACAGTGAGAGACCACAGCCAGAGCTGCCATGCACCATGTGCCCCCAGTGCCAGCCAGAGACGAGTGTCTGCGGAGGGAGGCTGCCTCCTCCCGTGGGCAGGCGTGGAATTTGAGCTCTGGAAACTGCAGAGGGATGCAGGTGGAAGGTGGCACAAGGTTATCTTGAAGAAACACAGCCTAGGGAGGAGGGAAAAGCCTCGCTCCTCGCACAGCTTCCGGGTCCTGGTGCTTAGGAGTACACAGCTTCCACTTAGGAAGAAAAAAAGGTAAATACATTCTGCGTAATTGCATCATCATGCAATACAAGCATGACACAGAGGTTGTATATTAAAATTTATTGAATTATTGTGTAAGAATTCTCTTTATTAAAATCATTTTGACTCTAAGCTGATTATTTACAGACAAAACCTCTTATATCACCAATAGATTCCTACATCTCAGAACAGTATCTACAAACAGTTATTACACTATGTAACAAAATTCAGATTTTTTTTCAAGCTTTTTATATTAATTATTAATTCAAACTTGAGAAAGACAGTACCTTGGGTGCTCTGAGCAGAACCTAAGGTGTGGCAGGGCATAAATGCAGGTCAGGCCATACCATAACAGACAGACAGACATCAAGTCACAACGCTGGGAGAGGGCAGAGTCACCACGACAGAGGACCAGGAAAAAGACTACAAGAGCAAATGCCCTGGGTGTTCTGGAAACCAAAATAATCATCCCCACAAGAAAGGCACACACACACACACAAAAAANCCAGGGCACACCCTGAAAAAGAAATGGCATTCCACCAAGGCAGCAGCATCCAAGAACCCTCTATTTTCATTTAAAAAAAAAAAAAAAAAATCAGCCATCATTTCTACCAAAATAAAAAAGCTTTCAGGTACAGCCTAAATTTGCCACCAGACAGATGAAAGCAAGAACTCTCACATCAATGTCACGTGGGGGCCAGCTGTGTTTCATCGTGCCAAAGGGAGAAACATTCAAATACACTAACGGAGATTTATCTTAATACTGATCAGTTCTCAGCCCTTCACCCAGACCTCGGCAGAAGCAAGTCCCTCCCTCTGACCACAGCACTAAATGAAGCTGGGTGCCTGCCACTCGGGAATGCCACCGTCCTGGGAGTCCCACTGGAGCAGTGACATCCCTGTGTCCCACAGCAGGGGACCGGCCGCGGTGGCAGGGCTCTCTCTGCTGGTGCCCACAGAACTTGCTACCTGTGAGCAAACAGAAACATCCAGACAGGATTCTCTGTCCTTGACAAGGAATGTCTGGTTGGTTTTGCAATCAGGCAGAGACTGGAAAAAACTTGGGAGGATCAGGAGGAATAAATAAATAAGTTTTCCCTGTAATAGGGAATTTCATAATAAAACCTGTTTTGTGCAAATTTAAATGCAACGGAACCCTGCCACAGAAACAGATTTTGCCACAGGAGAGGGGCATGGACGGAGATATGAGGGGCCAAGCCTAAACACCCAAGCTGATCCCAGTGAGGGCCTTCAGTGCGTGTCCACAGGGAGAAGGATGCTGGCATCTAGAACACCGAGGACAGATGGATGGGAGGAGATGGGCACTACCAGCTTTCCACCCTCACTGCACCTGCACCGGGCAATGTGTCCTGTCCACCCATGCAAGGACAAGCTGAAGATGTTAAATATGTCAATCACCTATGTTAAGCTCTATTTTTAAGTCTTGATTATTGCTCTAATAAAAGCAGACTTTCACAGATACACTCAGAGAAAGCAGATGATTTCCAACATCCAGGAACACTACTGAGAAGCAGGGACAAGGTGGATACCAGTGGGAGGTGGAATGAGAATTAAACCTCAAGCCACCCTGTTCTGGGAAAGTGCAGAGATAATTCTGCAAAAATAGGAGCAGACACTGACAGTCTGCAGAGCCAGAAATGCAGCAGAGATTCTGTGGCTTCTGGCAGATACTTAGCAAGTTGGAGAGGCCACAAACCAGGCCTTGCCTAGGGCAGGAAGTCCATCCATCAACACAAAAGGGCATAATGCTACTCCACCACTATACCTGCACCTGCCTCAAACCAAGAAATCTCCTCCTGCAGTCCCAAAAGGAATAAGCTTTACTAACATGCATTGTATTGGCTTTTTCCCATCCAGCAGTCCTTTCCTCCACTCAGCTTTTTGGGGTGACCAATTTAACCAGATTTAGTCAAGACAAATGTTTCAGAGATGCTAAGTTCCAATAAGTTTTGTGGAAATGGGTGGTCAGGCAGGAGGTGAGACCCTAACTGGTCCTCACCTGGTGAAAAAGGCAAACTCTGCAGCCCCATTTTTGCCAGAGCCAGCCACCCTGCTGCTCTGTACAGCCCGATAGGAACAGAAGGTTGCACAAAGATGCTCATGCACTGGGCACAGCATGTACCCGGGAATACTGCTATGCTGCTGAGAGAGGGTCACAGAAGAGCCAGCTTTGTAGGAAGAGAGGCCAGCATAGCCTGCTCCAAGAACAATTTCACAACTGCACAGCACTCACACAAAGCCACAGGGCTGTTGGAGTAGGGCTGGAATTACTGCTATATGCAATGTTAAGAGAGGTAGGGATGTGATCCTGCCCTGTGTTAGGTCTGCTACCTCCTGACCCACACAATCACCACCTCATAGTGACAGAGGAGTCAGACCTGTCTACCTGCCCCAGGCACACAGGACATCAGTGTGGAACTAGCAGCAAAGGCGGGGGGAAGAGAACAAGTAAAGCACCCTTATAAATGAGCTCCTAGAAGGGCAGAGGACTGTTCACAAAGCGGAGGAACTAAGGAGGGAGCAGTGAGGAGCTGCCCAGTGACAGCTGCCACCTAACTGTGCTTGTGCTTGCTTCAGGCCTCTCCTCCATGTACAAATAATTCCTTTTTGCAGGACATCTGACCCTCCTTGGAAACATCATGGTTGTGCTTGAAAGCTCATTTGAGTTCACAGCTCACCACATAACCCTTCTATGTGCCACAACAGGAGAGTCTGAGCAGTGGAGCTGAGAGTCAGGTGTAAGGCAAGCCTAAGAGAAGAGCACAAAGAGAGCCTGGGACTGAGCCGTGGGGAAAGGCCAGCTGCTGGTATGACAACGGAGACACCTACAAGTTATCCCTGCAGACAAAGCAGTGGAGAAAACTGCTCCAGTGCTGACAGACGTTTGTCAGTAGAAGTGCACAGAGATACTTCTCCAAGAAAAGCTTTGTCTCAAAGCCACGAAGTTAAACATTCTCCTTTAGCATTTAAATACATTAACTTTCTGAGGGTATTTACAAGTCCAGTTCAGAGCAGCAGAACAGCTGGACACTGGAGGAAGGGGGAGTGGCACAAGGCATTTGTTGTGCTTTTCCAAAGAGCAGGGCAACCTCTGACGACAAGGAACCAGGAAGACAGATCCGAGCTGAGTCAGTGGAGACTGAAGTGAGCCAAGTAGCGACTCTCACACATTGAATTTGTCCTGAGGGAAAGGGTGAGGGGGTGCTGTTCATTTACAGTGGGCCCCATGGCAAGCACCCATGCTGGTGAGCACATTCCAGCCAAGCAGGTGCCATGCACGAGCTGTCAGAGACCAGAGCACTGGAGAGCAAGAGACCTTCACCATCGGACACTCTCCTTTCTACTTCCAACATCTGAGACCAGCAGGGACATTGCTGCAAGGAATTTCTCAGGAGTGCTTGCTAGCTGGGAACAGAGGTTAGCACAGTGGTCAACCCAGGAAAAGCTTCCTGAGCCCCAAGGAAGTGAGTGGTTGCAGCAGGAAGTGTTTCCAGCGCTGGAAAGGGCATCCGTGCAAGGCTGAAGACTCCACAGACACAGTGCTCCGTGTTGTCACCTGGCTCTTCAATAACATGGTTTGGGAACTTGGCACATTCACATAACATCTCTAGGAAGGACCTGTATGGCCCCTCAGCAGTCTGCCAGGGAAAAAACAAAGTTTGTCCTTTTTTTTTTTTGTTTGTTTCATTTTGCTTTTAAAAAGAAGAAAAAAAAAAACCTGTAAAAAAATATTCTCTGAGATGCAAGGACGCTTCTACTTTGTACTGCCTTGGCCATCCCCTTGCTCATGTCACCCGCAGGTTCCTTGGAGAGTCTGGTTCCAATGGCAGCAGGACACCCTGTTTATCAACTAGGATGAGCACTGTCCCCATTCAGCCAGGGGAGAGCAGTCTGGCTGTGCCTGTCACAAATCTGTGACTTTATTCTCCACAGCTGCTGCAATCTGTTGCAGTCTATATCCAAGCTGCATCTTCTGTGCCGTTGGGTCTTCTTCCAAGGCAGTAATGATCTGCAACAAGACAGAGCTCACGGGCAGCCTTTCTCCAGCACACGACACCCAACCAGCTGAACACCCAACTCCTGAACTCCAGGCATTACGGAGAACCTCAAGCTGGAATTCAGCATGCTCTAGTCTAGAGTGGGTATGTAGTAATTAATCTAAAATTAACCACAAAAGAAGTATTCTAGATTCATTGTATTAACTTACAGACTTCACAGGGCAAAAAGAATGCTAAACTTCTCACCTGAAAATTAAGTCTTCAGTAAATTATTCTGAACTAACTGCATTTCTTTTTTAAGTAGAGTATTTGGATATTGGAGTAAAAATGAAGAAGCGCTCATGAAATCCCAAGAGTCTCCAAGTTAGAGATAAGTTCTTTTTGCTGATCTCCTCCATTGCTTTATTCTCATCAAAGAGCAAACTCATGACATGACTTACGCATGCCAATGAAACAATACACAGTGTTGGAATAGTCTGGCTGCTCTGAATTGTTAATTTTGTAGTTTTTGTGTTTGGGTGGTAGAAGAAGAAAGGTATATTCATACCTGCTGGAAACACACACTCACCTGGTCATAGTACTTATTGATGTATTTGTACAATTCATGTAGAGCCACTAGGGAATTGAGGTCACCTGAGTAATTCTGTTTATAAGAGAAGAAATTAGACAAAACTGTGAGACACCTAACAACTGTCCGGTCAAATTTTGTGTCCTCAACTCATTAGGAAAGCAACAGGAAAGAGAATTCACCAACAGTTCCTAGCAAAGGAAAAATCACATGTATTTCTTGCCCTGAATCCTTGACTACCCCCTCTTCTCTCCAGTGCTGCCTGGGCAGACCCTCACCCTCCCTATGGTGCAGGGCAGCCACCAGGCACAGTCAGCATGCAGCAGAACTGCAAGCTCAGCTGGAGTATCTCATCTTTGCATTAATAACTCTCTCCTGGACACACAGATGAGGGGTCAGGTGACTTCTGAAATACTTTTATTTACCCGTGATAGCTCAGCCAGGGCAGAGTTCATCTCCTGGTCACTGGCAGAGATGGTCTGGCGAATGTCTGCGTAGTACCTAGACAGGGGCACGCAGGCAATTAGTGCATGGTCCCTCCTCCTCACTGCTGAAACTACAGCTCCTCACAACCAACACTCACCTTTCCACCATCTGCTTGTAGCGAGGAATGTCCCGGGCATACAGCAGCTTATTGATTGGAGAGTCCTTGAACATCCAAAACCAGAATGGGTTATGAAAAGCTCCTTTATTGCACTGTGGACTAACCTCAGCAGGTAACACCATCACTTCTACTTTCTGCCATTTGCTCGGGATCAGGAATTTTTTGTCCTCTGCATGGAGAGGCACTTCAAATAGCAGGCTCTCTTCCAGTAATGCAGTCTGAAGTACCCTGAGATGTACTGATGAAGGACCCCTGGGATCCCTCGCCCAGCCTTCCCCTTGGAGCTAGGTGATCACCAGTATGAGATCCCACTAGCTATGGCTTTCCACAGCTGATGCCTGATGTGCTCCAGAGATCCACCCATCCCATCTCCGGTGACCTGTGCAGGACTGTTCCACCCTCAGCACAGGGTGAGTAGTGATGGTAGAAAGTCTTTCTAATGGCCAATCTGAATGTCCCAAGTTGCATCCTGTGACTCCCACTGCCTTCCACAGCCAACTGGAATTTAATTCTGTCCTCCAAGAAGCTGCAAGCTATAAATAAAGAGCACTCCTCAAAAATTTCTTGCTGCTAAACAAAATCTGATCCTCCCTCCCCCTTTCCCTGGAACCCCCATTAGTCTCCAGCTGCACATGGAAGCCAGGGGGAGCCTGGCCTGCTGTCCCCATGGTGCTATGTAAACTTTATTGCCTCCCTAAGGCAGCACTGCTCAACTCTCTGAGCCAGCCATGCTCCCTTCTCCCTCTGTACTCACCCGCCCTAACTTATGGTCAGCTATTGTACAGGAGTCCATGAAGGTCTGTGCAATCACCAGCAGCACAGCATCCACATTATCCGAAGTCTGCACATCAAAAACAAACTGAGGGTTCTTGATGATGTTGATCCAGAACCGTAGGGGGAGGCTGTAGAGAGGACAGAAGTGCAAAAGGGCAGCAGCAAAGACAGCAGCTACAGTGCTGAAAGATATTCTACGTGTTACTGCATCTCTCTGCTTTACCCTCCCAGAAAAACCAGCTCTTCACCCTATGGTCTGCTGCCCTGCACTGTCATTTGTCTCCTCCCTCAGTAGGCAGAGGTGGCTGTCACTTTGCAAACTCTAAGCAAGTCAGCAGTGCCTCTTCCAGGGCTCTCAGAAACACCCTACCTGTTTGTCTTCCAGATATGGATGGTCTCAGGGTCTGCGATCCCATAGTGTATGGCCTGCTCATCTAACAGGTCGAAGAAGTATTTGACTGCCAGAGGAACAGGGCGGTTGGTACTGAGGATCACCTGGAACAAGTCATCCACAAACTTCTGCAGAGTGCCCTGTGGAAAATCAAGTAGGACAGGGTCAGCACAGGCAGAGGAGAGTAGAGAGCCTAAGCCTCCTAGATGAGAGGTCATCCTCTTCTTCTCAGTGACAGCCCCTCACCCATTCAAGGGTACTCCACCCCCACTGAAGGGAGCAGCAACAAAGGAGGAAGGAGGTTCCTGTGGTTTGTGGGACAGGCCAGGGAGAACCTCCTGAACAAAGCAATATGTAGAGGAGACTCAAATGTACTCAAAGCCACTGCAGGTAAAGGATATTGCTTCATCTTCACACACACCCCTGCAATCTGCTGGGGGACATGAAGGAAGGCAAGATCCCAAGCACAAGACAATCTGTGCTGCTTCTCACCTTCATTGAGAGCAGACGTGTCAGATAGATCTCTGGGATTGCCTTGGCCCGCTCCCGATCTCTTAAGCTCCCACGCCGATGCTTGGGAAGCTCTGGCTCTTCTGTTGGTTTTACCAGATGCCAAAGTTTGATCCCACCTTCATCTGCATCCTCCAGCATTGGTGTTTCTAAACCAAGTAATTGTTTACAGATGAGTGTTGGCTCTCTCACAGTAGACCTTGGCCAGGTGAGCCCAAAGAAAGCAAGATTTCCCAGTATAACAGAAACACAAATGGGAAAGAATCTCTGGAGGCCTCTATCCAGCCTAAATCAGAGTACAACCATTGCCAACAGTACAGCAATTGCCAAACAGTACAGTTGCCTTTGTTCACCCAAAACTGTCAAGGTCTTGGAAACTTCCCCACACAGAGATCCCCCACCACCCCAGTGGCCTGTTTCAGGGTTGAACCACCCTTTTGCTGAAGAATTTTTGTTCCATATCCAATGTAAATCTCTTAAGCTGCAGCCTGTGGCTATTATCCCTCATGCCACAAGAGTATCCATGGAGTTGTTCACTCTGCCAAGCAGTAAAGAAACTGCCTGGCATGCTATCAGCCCCCTCAGGCCATGCTCAGCACCTGAAGGTATTAACATTTATGCAAGTTGCAGACTGTGGTCAGCCCTAAAGAGTCAGACAACTGTGTTTGCTCTTCATTTTAACACCCAGCCAAGCCTTCCTCTACTCTCACACTTTGCTTTTCTCTGACCTCACCTGACCAAGCTTTCACATTTCCTGACAATCCTATGAGGGTCCAAGGCATGTGTCAGCTTTCTACCAGCGTAAAGCTGGGGCTACAGCAAGAGACTTGTCTCACTAACTGGCAAGTGCTCTAAAATAATTTTATGAGAACAAGACATCAAACTCACTTTCTCCTGGGATGTAATCCTGATTTTCCCTGTGGATGTGCTTGGTCAGGCGTGGGACGAGTGCTACTGTTGCTCCATCAGGCACCTGCACACAAGCAGAACAACACTCAATGCAAATGGCATGTTTCTCATCAGCACAATAGGCAAGTGCTTGCAGAGCAAAACAGGCTGTACCATCACTAGAAATAGGGATGGAAACAGGGATTTTGAGGCACCATCACAGTCTTTCCTGAGGGTGAGAAAATCTTGTCTGTATGAATTAAAACCCAGATGTTTAAAGTACAACGAAGATAATACAGGGACTGAGGTCATTCACATCTAGAACGTGTTGCAGCAAGGTACTAACATATTGGTGCAAGATACAACATACTGGTGCAAGGCAATTAAAAAATCCCTCTTTCCATTGTTGGAAGGTACTTGGCAGCTCAGTGCATCACCACCTCCTAACTGATCTGGCCTGGAACAGGAACTGATCCAGCACATCACCTTCACTGCAGTATGAACTTGTGCCTATCCTTCCAAGCCCTGTGTGGACAGACACATCTCAGGTATGGGATAAGGACAGGGTTGCGTTTGCTGAAGTCAGGCTGCAGCCACAGCACTGACTTAATCTGAATGCTCTGCAAGAAAGGCCCAACCTTTTGACAGTGGTCATCAGGAGCCAGAGCCACAAACAGAGTGTGTCAGTGTGTAGAAGGATGAGCAGAGAGATAAGGCGACAGCAGACTGAGTTCTGACCTTGTAATGCTGAAGAGTGTTCAGACGTTTCCAAGTTCCTTGAACAACAGATGTCACATCCTCATCAGATAGTATCAGATGACCTGCCAGCCCTGATCTCCACTCTGCAGCCATTGAAACACAGAAAATGAAAGGATTAACTACTAATTCGAGGCATCATCTGCGTCAACCTGGCTGACCTTGTTAAACACCCTCTGGTCCTCATCAACTTTTATCTGTGCTATTTCACAGACAACATAACCTGAGCAAGTGCCTGAATGATGCTGAGTCCTGCAGTCACAGGACAGACCCCTCTGAGCACAGGGACAGGTGGCCTCATGGCCTCCCAAGTTCCACTCTGTCATGTTCCTATGAATTCTGTCAGATTGTGACTCTTCAAGCAGGTGGTTCAAACCACAAATATGCACCCATAGTTCTTATCAGCTACTATTTCCTCAGTACCTTCTCATCCCTAAATGTCACCATTATTCATCAACAGAATTAAGAAGATGGAAAACTGAGTGTTTTTTCTCCCAGTGTAAGTTCTACTATTCATTACCTACTTCGGGCAAAATCCTCCTTGACATATACTAAGAGGCTGCCATTGACTTCACTGCCAGGAAGTGCCAGTCTGTGTCCACAGCATCTTTGCACTGCATAAATCCTCCTCTCCTCCTACACATTTTCCATACTTTTTTTCCATATCCCCTTGCCCAAGCCATTGCTGTGGTCTGAGTCTGTCAAAGAACACCATGAAGTGAAAGAGGCTGAATCGAACTGCTTCTTTCCCCACCCTGTCTCTTTCTGTTACAGCCTCTTCCCTGTTGTGTCCCCCAGAGTGGTTAGTGATTCTGCACACTCAGCAGAGAATGACAAATGCCACACGTGCCAGGGTGCTGTGCACAGACAGCAAACCACCATTCCTCCACTTCCTCACTGAGTTTTGTCACCAAAGAGCTCTGCTCACCGAGGTCCAGGGTGTCTGGGTCTGGCCGGTGACAGTATGGCGTCCCTTTATAGATCTGATCTAGGATTTTCTCCTTCACCTGCGTTATGGTGTCACAGTCCAGCACTTTAGCAGAAATCCCTTGAGAGTCTTCTGCCCCTCCTGCACCAACTCCTGCTTGTGCCAAAGCATTTAAGGTCTGGGGAAGAAAAGGTCACAGCTACTCATGTGATAAGATTACATCTGACACATTTACACCTTTAATGGTGGGCATTCAAGCAAGTTAACAGCTAGTCCTTTCACTGGGAGATTCAGAAAAGAAAATCACAGATGTTAAACACCTCAATCCTGTGTTCTTAGCCTTGTGTCAAGAGCTGGAAGCCAGTTCAGAAGCACTGGGGAGGAGCTTCGATGTGCCATAAGCAACGCCACCCCCTTATTATTTCTAGACACAGCACAACACGTACACCAGATGACTGCGGTGAAGGCTCCTATCAGCCTGGGGCAAAAGCGCCTGATTTAGCAGAGCTCTTCATCATCCACGCACTTGTGCTGCTGGAACAAACCTGGCTCCCAGGAGACAGTGGCAGGATGCTGCACTTGTGCCTTGGCTATGGGAGCAGAGACATTCAGCCCTGTCGTCCCAGACAGAAGATTTGGTGCTTACCAGAGTGCGGTACTCCAGGTCCTCTCTCAGAAGGCGGTTGTCATTCAGGGTATATTTGGCTTTCCCTGTCACCCAGTCAACTGGCCCTTTGTCCACCTGGTGTTTGATTCCTCGAAATAGCATGTAAAGGGGCTCCCCGACAGAATCCTGGCATGGAAAGGAAGGAGAGAAATTCAGCTTGCTCCTCCCAGGAAAGCCCCAGGCTTGGAAACATGGATATCAAGCAGGACTGAGGATACAGCAGCGGAGCCACAGCAGGCAGAGACAGAGCCTGTGCCAGCAGCTCCTGCTCCATGCACAGGAAAAGTGACTGTCCAGCTACCACAGAGGTGCACATGACCAAGGCGTTGTTCTGCCTCTGGGTCACTAATCTGAGAGAATCCTTGCCACGTCCCCCAGCCCTCCAGAAAAGGAATTAGACCAGCATCTGTCCTCCCATGCACAGACCAGGCTGTGGTCTGTGTATTTCAAGATAAAGGAGCTACACTGAGGCCTCCATGACCTGGTGACACATCCTGGAAACAAGTGGTATTGATGCTGATTTAAGAATCCTTGTTCCCAGTGAGCAGCCCAGCTCTTATTTCTCATCCTGAAATACAGGCTAACCCTGGCACTATTTCAGCTATGAGTAAGGCACAAAGCAAAGCTGTGCCTGCCTCCCCTCTTTTGGCCCCTCTACATCATAACGGGACAAAGAGCTCACCCTCACAAATGCATACAGGCAGATGGACATCCAGTTGGTTAACAGCTTCTCTACCACTGTTTCTGTCCTGAAAAAGAGCATCAGGTTGGTCACAGGAATATGGTGCAGAACCAGGGGAGATCTGGAGGTAAAGACCACTCGCTTTGGAAGAAGAGCACACTAAGTCATGATACAGAGAGAAAAAGAAAGCCTTTCGAGACCAGCACGGTTAATGCTTTTGACACTACTTATTGGAAGCACTTGTCAGCCTGAAGGAGGCACCAAATTACAGAATTGGAGAGAGAAGAAGCAGGGAACAGTGGAAAGGCTCTGGTAGGTCTCAAACAAGGGAAATGTGTTCAGATCAGAAGGATGAACCAGGTACGAGGCTATTTGGGATCTAAACATGGGAGTTATCTCAGTTTAGCTTCCAAACACGGCCTGACTGTGAATGCAGGGACCTCTAAATAGCAAAGTGGGATTAGAAGACTTGGCAGAGCCTTTCAGAGCTTGCCAGCCATGCAGAAAGGCTCTGTCCCCTCAGGTAGCTGCCAGTGGGGCCATGGCTGGCTCACTCACCTCCGCAGCATCAGCTTGGGGTTCTTGGCCACATACTGCTCCACAAGGTCGTTCAGGAGTGTTTTGAGGATGTCAGTGAAGTATTCCAGCTTCCCATGCAGCGACACTGTGAGCAGCGACGCCACATAGGCTCGGTCTCTCGGAGAAAAAGTGCGCTGGATCTCCAGAGTGTGGATGAACTGGTGTGGAGAGAGATAAGCCAGTGTGTGAATCTCCTGAAAACAAAGCAGTCACAGCTGCTGGCTCTTGGAAGCAGTGGTGCAGGGAGCTACGAAGGAATGAACCTTAACAGACGCTGCCCACCTCCTTCTGCCAGTGCCATGGCTCTGGCCCCGCAGCAGGCTGCCAGCAGAGAGAGGGACATTACCTTGGTGAGGAAGAGCTTGCTGTTGAGGAGGTTGGAGAGCTGGACCAAGCCCTGCTCCACTGTTTGCCGTCGGCACTCAGGGATGTCAAGGTCCCTTTGCAGTGGTGACTCACGGTGGCCCGGAAAGAAAATGCGTTCTGCGTAGGACTTGTAGTCCAGGAAGGGGATCCCTGTGCCCACAAGGTCACTTGTGAGGTCCATCATCTCAGTCATCAGGTCTGAGGGAAAGGAAAATTCCATGAGGATGATATAACTGACATGATCTCAACTGATGGTGCAGAGCATGGGGTAAGTGGAGGAACCAGGGCCAGCAGCATGGGACTGAGAAAGAGGAAGGATGTTTCCTGTCAGGAGGAGGCATATTGGGGTCTTATTGCTAGAACATTGAAAACTAGACTAGGCAGCAGGACAAAGGGCATGAAGAAAGTTCCAATCAGGAGCTGGTTTCCAATTTTATAAAGAGGAAGCCACTACTCAGCACACATCTGTGGTTACAGGCATTACCTACAGCAAAGACAGAGTATTAGAGACCTACTCCTCACTCCTTCACACATTAACTGGGGACTACAGTCTCAGTCACCTGCAAAGTTTCAGAGCCCCAGGTCTCCTACAGTTGTAAAGAGCTGAAGTACAAGGTTTGTAAGCTCAGAACATGGGCTGCAATTCAACTTGCCCTACAAAAAGACTGGGCTAGTAGTTGTCCTCAAGATCCCTCCAAGTGTGCTGTCTCGAATTTAGCTTTTCACCTGAGTCTGGAGGATGAAATGGTGAATGAGAGAGGTCTGTATAGATCACTGTGCTCTGAATTAAAGAATTAAAAAAGGAAGAATTTGGCTCTATATTTCTATGCACTGGCACATGATAAATTATTGCCTGTTCTGAGCTACACAGACAAGTACACAGGAACGGGAAGAGAGGTAGGGTTGACGGTGGTTCTCCAAGTTTCCCTGAAGCTGCAAGAACTCAGGAACTCAGTGACTGACCTGTGAATTCCTTTTTGCATCTGTCCCGAACACTCGTTTCCAGATTTTCCAGCTGGATTTGAACTTTTTTGTAATCCCTCAGAGCCTGTTTGCTCTTCCTCCTGCAGTAAGAAGCAAAATTGTTCCTGGTGGCACTAGCCCAGGGACTGTCCTTGCCAACTGCTGTGTTGCTGCCAAAGACTCCAGGGCAGTTGGTGCTGAGGCGATTTCTACAGAGCATCATCTTTGCAGGATACTACACAGTGTTCCATAAACTAGATGTGTCCTTTGAAGCACCCATTAGATTCTGAATGAACCACAATGACTACCAGTGCAATGTGCCTCCCGCACCCAACACCACCAGGGGCTCAGAATTTGGCACAAAATAAAGAAAACTGTAACCTTGTTTAGGCCAAAAATGTACATGCTTGGTCACATCCACTGAAGAACATTGTGAGGATCATAAAGGCCTCATACATGCCAGAACTTCTTACCTGTATATGAAGACGATGACCAGAACAATCAGTGCCACAAAGGATGCACCAACACCCAAACCAATCTGTGCCTCCAGTGGGAAGGTGAGCTGGCTTTCCGTGTCATACTGCACTCGGCCCAGGAGGAAGTTCAGGTTTCCCATCTGAACCTGCAAGAAGAAAGCATTTGCCATGATGATTCCATTCCTCTGTGCAGGAATGAAATACAAAGCCACAGGGCTTCTCCAGAATGAGCACAGGGGGCATGCAGCTGCCCAGAAGAGCTGTCCCACAGCACAGTGAACCCAGCTATAATGTTTACTTTCAGGCAACTTTAGCCTTTAAGAGCAGAATTTGAGAACAAGCCCACTCCCCTGCCACCCCTGATACCTCCCCCATCCCTCAGCAGGGCTTCTACCTTTCCTGAATTCACATCCCACTCCCACTGTTTGCATATGCTTCAAGCAATGACAGGATTTCTGGCAGTGCTGCCGATTCCCTACCGTGAACTCCGGGAGCAGGTCCGTGCCCTCCCGCTTGGTGCGGTGCCGCGGAGCCGGCTGCTCCGAGGGGGGCTCGCAGTAGAGGTGATTCCTTGTGAGGGTCTTCACCACACAGATTCCTTCCCCAATCATAGCCATAACTTCATCCTTGGAAATAGCCAGATCTAGATTTTCTCCCTGAAATAGATTTGGACAGCACACGAGGTCAGGGAAGAAACAACTAAGTACTGCTGTGGCGTCAGAGAAGATGGAGGAGACCAATACCATGAGATGAAAGCAGCCTTTTTTCCTCTTTGCTTAGGCTCACATGTGAACAGGCTGCAGGAGTTAACTTTGTACGCTAAAAAATTCAGTTGCATATGATTTAGATTTAGCTTTAGGACCTGTAGCACGCTGCCTAAGTACAGCTGTAAATAGCCTGTCCTCTTAAGGCTCTTCAGCCAAAACACAGCTAAGCTCAGCTCTTCACTCTGTATATTTAAAAAGGTAGTCTCATGGCAGCTAACCTGCACACTCAGCTGAGTCAATCAATACCTCTCAAAGGTGTAACGTATCTGGGCTATTTTTCTTATTTGCTTTAATTTTGGGGGATTAAGACTTATTCTTTTTTTAATAAAACCATGCTGACTGATGTTAATTACATTTTTATGCTTTAATGCTTTCTAAGCCCAGAGCTCTGTCAGCATATCCCGACAAGCTGGCAGATACCAGCTCCTTGTCTTTTAAAGTTCTCTTCCAGTCTTCTCAAACTGCCCTACATCTCCAAGATGCATTCAACTCCAATGGCAGTGGTCTCAACATTTCTAGACTCTTACACCCTCACAGTTTTTACCCACACGCAAAAAGAGGGCACGTGGAGAATTTGCACCTACAGCTGCAGCCGTTACTTTCTTTAAGAGTACTGGACTGAAAAGTACCTTTCCATACAAAAGAAATAACTCAGAATTTTTTCTTGCATGTACAGTAAAAACAGAGTCACTGTGCTCTTCTGTATCATCTTTAATCAGTGATTTTCCTGCCTCCACTTAGTAACAGGTCTTCCCCACTGGTAGGATTCTTTTACTCCTAAGTTACTTCTAGAGGAAACTGAAGTAGTTATGAGAGAGTCAGCAGCTGAGAACAGGATGTGGGGATAAGGTAGTACTAATATCTCATATACAAACAGTTTATTAGGATTTAGAAAAACCCAAAAAACAAACCACAGAAGTTTCCACAAGCTCTATGACGCCCCTAACAATGATTTATGGACTCAAGAGGCTGTTTTGGTGCACTTTTTTCCCTCCTCTTATGTACTATTTCTCACAGACGAAATCAGATGTGCCGTGACAGGTTGTAACCTGTCAAATGCTTTAAAAACCTTGGATGCTGCATGACGCCAACTTAAAACTTCATAAAAGGAACATTAACTCCAGCTGGTTTTTGTCTTACCTCCACAGAGATGACACTTCCTGGCTTGTGACGATATGGTTTGGCAGGGTCCTCAGCATTCAATGGTTTTAGGACGGGGTTGACTTCATAAGAGAAAGGCATGGGATGCAATGAGTTGAAATCAAAGCTCAGATTATCCAGAATAAATTCCAGTTTGATACGGATACTCCTCAACAGCAGGTTAATGGCTGGAGTTTTGCACAGGATCAGGTAGGAAGAGTTAACAAGACATGGTTCTTCAAACTAAGTGGAAAAGGCAAAAAAAAAGTGTCAGTAATGGAACACCCATGCTTCTCCTGCAGCTTGGCAATACTTTCCACCCCAAACAATCTGGGGCCAGTATGCATTCTTCTAATCTGGAGAAATGCCAGAAGAACCCTACTTAACTGTAAAGGGGAAAAATCCAAGATCTGAGGAATTCCCCATGTTCCTCTAAAGGAAAGCTTTCATAGCACTGGTTTTGTTGGAAGGTCTCAGCAGTGGGAATCAGCTCCCCACTGACACTGACATTCCCCTGGCAGCAAATTCTGGAAAGCGACCAGCTTTAGATTTCCCTGCTCTGAGAGAACAGGACCAAATGCCTTCAATGCAAGGCTGTTTTCTGAGTCTGAATGCTTCTGAGAAAGTGTTCACATGCCTGATTGGATATGTTTCATACATTTGGTGAAAGTATTAGAGTATTTTCTTTTTTTTTTTTCCTGCTCTACAGCCACAAACCTTTCCTAAGAACATTGATAGAACCAGCTGTTATTGATGCATGTGCATCAGGAGCACGTTTACGTACAGGAAGTCCTTCATCATTAGCACTAATAATGCAAATCCTTCTTGTACTTGGGCTGCCAAACCACCCTCTACCTCTGCAAATTCTGCTGCATACTCTGTGACCTTGGTGATCACATCAATACATCTGTAATGACCCATCTCAGTGGACTGGCAGCAGGAGAGCAGAAAATGATTGTGGTGCTGGTAATTTCACTGCCTGGTTTTGTATCTCAGAATGGAAGAGATCCCAGAAACTACAGGGACAGACTGAAATATGCAAAAGGAAGAATCTGAAGCACAGACACACTGAGCCACACAAGCTCTCTGGCTCAGATGTAGATTCCTTTATCTCCACACTGTTGCCTTGCTATTTCTGTCCCACATCACAATACTGCACATCTCTCGGCAGAGGCAGACTCAGCCCATGGAAATGTTTGTGAAAGTGCTTAACCTCTCGGTCTGGCAGAGAACACTCCCATGGGCAAAGACTGCTGGTACAATCCAAGCAGGTAACAGCAAGCAGTGGGAGGGAAAAAGCCCTAGGGACAGAAAGTCCACCTCTTCAGAGGTGGAACATCAACTCTTGTGCACCCACACCCCCAGTGGGTGCTGTGCTACCTGCTGGATGCTGCACAGAGAATCCTCAGGACATTCAGAGTCTGGGATGATCCTTCGCCATCGGCCCACTCCTCGGCGCCGGCGTTCAGATGGAGAAACTGTAACTCGGATCTTTGGTTTCTGTACAACATCCAAGTTGTATCCATGAACTCTGAGCACTCTCCCTCCACTGAAAGACAAAAGTAGCTGATCTGACTCACCTGTTATTCATTAGTTCAATTTTGTCAATGCTCCCATCCTTTTGTTTATGCTCATTCTTACAAGCCTGGCTTTACCCCAAAGTGCCACTCAGAGAGATGCCATTGGTGCTGCAGCCCCAGCACAATGCACAGGGGAAGGGACATTCATTCTTTCTACCTGAGGAAGCTTTTAGGTGGTTCTGCAAAAGTGATGTTGGGATCCAGAGTATATCTAAAGAGGGATCCTTCCAATCTCCGCTCTTGCTCCCCATATTTGATGGTCACTGGGAGCTCTGTGGACACATTGCTGGGACTTGTCTGGCATGCCAGCTGATCCTCTGTCATCTCAGAGAGGCTTGGAGAGACAAGAAGAACAAGGGATTAACACAGCCACTGCAGAGACAGATTTTATAGTATTGTGCCTTTCTCTTTGCAGAGAGTCTGCAAACCTTTTCTAACCTCTGCTATTTTCATAAATCTCATGCTGAAAGCTCTTGTGCCTTATCTGTGCAAGTAATAATTGCTGGGCAGCCGTCAGGAGCAGCACATGGACAAAAAGCAGGTACAGTCACTGTCCCTGAAGGGACTTGGACACATAGAAGGGACTGGACACATGCTACCAAGGCATGTGCACCTTCTCACCAGCAGTGAGGTGAGGCAGGTGTACGTGTCCCAGGGTGCAAGAGAACAAGCGGCTCTTGGGATCAGGCTGCAAGAGCCAACTGCAGCTCCCCACCAGCAAAAGCAGAGTGTCAGGATGGGTTACAGTCCTATCAAGGGACAAGCAGAACAGAGGTGTGGAGCCCTGCTCACATCCAGGGAAGGTGGCCTGGAATCTAAGATGGTTCAAGTTGCTGCCATGATCCTGATGGGGAAGATCCCCTGGAATACAGAGGAAAGCAGAGCTCCAGCTGCTCCAGACAGCATCACACCCTGGGAGGCTCTGGGAAGGACTCAGGGCAATGCACAACTAGCACATTGGCAAGTTCTGATCTTACATTTGACAAGGAAGGTCTCCAAGCAGGACACTGATCTCATTAGGATGCCCAGTCAGCAGCTTCGAGCCTAGAAGGGTAAGGCAGGTTCCTCCTGCTTTGGGACCCTGAGTTGGAACAATGGATTTCAGCTCTGGATTCTAGAAGAGAGAGGAAAANAGTGACAAGGATCTCAAAAGACAAGACAAAGAAAACAGCAGAATGTGTTCAGTGTCTTCTAATGCTCTGAAAATAGAAGCTGCAGATCCAAACCACAGGCAGGCCTCAGCTGTACTCCAGCAGCTACTTTGCTGAGCAGAGGAGGGATCAATCACATCAGCAAGAACCATGAATCAAGGACCCTTCCACAGACTGCCAAAGGCATGTGGATGCTGCAAACAGCAGAGCTGTGAGCCTCACACACAAACCCAAGGATTAACAGTCCAAAGGGATTGTTCAGATCAGAAATTGGATTAATAACTCAGGTTAGGAAAAACAAGGTAGCAAATAAATTGCCTGTTGGCCTAGCAGATCAGGAGATTAACAGCAGGGAGCCCTAAGAATTTTTGTTGAGACCTGTGCTGTAACAAAAAAAACTTAGTACTACTGAAGAGTTGCAGCAAAACTTAGAGAAACCAGGCAGAGTGACACAAGTAAGTCAACTGCTGACAAACAAAAAGCAGGATCCATGAAGTAATAAGGAGATTACAGGATAAAAAGCAAACATGTACACCATTGCTAGTCTCTAAATAGCATCCTGGTGATAACCAAGAGAAGAGCAACAAGCATAATCTGGTACATAAAATGGTTCTATCAAGCCAAAAATGGAAGAGCTTAAGACTTGTCAGAATCTCTTTCCCCTTCCCATGGGAGAGGGGGACATGCAACTAGATACATAACTTGTAAATTGCACAGAAAGGAAGAAAAAGAAGCAATTGTATTTAAATGTTACGTAAGTATTATTTTATAGTTGCTGGATTTAAGATATCAGAAAAGTTATCAGAAAAGTTATTCATGTATTAAAAATTATAGGAAACATTTCTCCACGCAATGCACAGGAATTTTGGACTTACTGCCCCCAGCTGCTGAAGGTCAGAAGATAAAAGCATGTTCAAAGAGCAATTTGCATATTAACAAAAGAAAATCAGAAATCTTACTAAGATGTTAAGCCATCAATAAGAAAAAATCTTCAAGTTGGAAACATAGAGGAAAAATACAGAGTAATTATTTAACAGTTACTATTGTCAAAAAAGAAATAAAATCACTAGACTACAGGATCTTTAGTATTACCCGGTAGAGCTCTTCTTATAATCTAAAGGCACGTGAGGGAGGAACAAACCAAACCAAAACAAAATCACAGTACACCACACAACACAAGCAGCAGAAAAATCAGATAAAAATACCAGCAGCAATGCCTGGTAGAGTTCTGTAAGTTCATGCAATAAACTATTTAGCAGAGATACTGGGAAAACAGGGGAGATATAGTTATGTTACCTGATAGGTGAAAACATGACCAGAAACTCCACGACCTCCTCCAGGCACTTCCACCACAATATGCCCAAACCTCTCTGTCCAGCTCCCGCCGGTGACGCACACGATGCTGCAGGACAATCCAAGAACAAAGTCACATCAGGGAGAGCAGGGGAGCTGCATCCATTGCAGCATGTCCTAAAAACATCTAGCAACCACAGCTCCCTTTTTCCAGCCTTATCTGATGCTCAGAATATGTGACCAAACATCGAGAAACACCTCTAAAAAAGCTGGGTTAGGTGCAGCAGAAAAAAGCAGGGACCAGTTCCAAAAAGGCCCATCCTATATAAGATTATTCTTTCTGGGACAGACAGGATGAATCCCACTGCGTCACAGATGCACAAAGAGTCCAAGAACTCTTCTATTTTCCAGAGATGATCAAAATCAGTTGCATTTGGAGGGACCTCAGGCCAGCAGTGGTCAATCCACACGTTAGTGCAGTGTCTGATGCAGCAGACTCAAGACCTGGGTTTAGCTGTCACTGGTCTTCAGCCAGTGGCCTCTGTAACCAGCCAGATTCCCTGATCTGCACCAGCCATTCTTCCCAGTCCTTCTTCCAGACATAATTTGCTATGGGAGATGCTGACAAGATGAAAAGTCAAACTTTACTTAGAACAGAGCAGCAAGGAGTCCCATGTTACAGCACTGATTTGCTAACAGAAAAGCCAGTCTGCAGGAGACTTCCCAGCCCTCCTGCATAGCAGGAGATTAATTTTGTCTGGGCCTTGCTCAGGAGCAGGTTCCAGGTTCACAGCAATATCCCCTCAACTAAAGAGGCTAAGGAATTTGAACTTAGGCAGAGCAGTCCAAGCCAAGACCCTGTGATGCCAGGTGATTTACAGATACAGAACACTGACAGTACTAACTCCAGAAAGATTATGCTCTAATTCTAGGATGAAAACAGAAAGCAGATGGATCCAGACAAACAAATTGCACAGACAGGACAACACTGCTCAACACAGTAGGCCATTCCCAGCAGGATCTTACCTGATTCCTAGAGGGAAGGGTGCTACAACTACTGCTACCATGGAATGGAAAAACATGTTTGTGATAGCTCTGATAAGCAGTTACTCACAATTGTTCTCCTCTTCTCCTGCTGGTTGTTTGGCTCCTCTCCCTCCCTTGTCCAAAGCTCCCACCTACCTGTCTGCCCACAGGCTAACTACACAAATATCCTTTTCTCCTTGTTTCCTAGTTATCCCCCATTCATACCTCTTAACACCTAACTACTGCTTTATTATTTTGTTCTGCCCTGGCCAGACACACCAGCTGCACAATTCTCTATCACTGATATGAGCCAGATGCAGCAGGACAGGTCTTTCTGCTTCTTATCCTTCTCCTTGCCACTACTTTTACAAGCACTGTGTGACCTGTCAGGCACTCCTGTCCATCAGGAGAGTGGCACTGGGCCCACCAGGATTTTCTCATCTGCCCCTGGCAGAGACGATCTTTTCTTTGAGTTTGTTCCTGGGGGGAAGTCTCGCTAGCAAGCGAAGACTGACAGTCTAGGGGTGTGCCTTCAGCCACGAGTTCCTATCCTCACCCTGTGTTAGCATGGTCAGGCTATCAGTGACACTTGCACAAGCCATGTCCTTTGCTTTATTGAAATCTCCCGTGGCTGAGTGAGACACCATGAAACTGCAGGGTTCTGAGCCCACAACTCCCTGACCTGACCGCGGGCTCTGCCTGGGCAGCGTGGTTGGAATATGGTATCACTGTTTGGCTGTCACCTTGTACACAACCTTATCTCTCCAGGGTCACTGCCTGAGCAACTACTCACACAGTGACACTACTCAGGGCACTCCCTGGGAATGGGCAGGGCTCAACACCTACTACAGCAAAGGCAAAGACATCTGAGGCTGGGTCAGCAGCCAAGGGAAAAGCCAGCGCCTGCCTCTGGGAGGAGGTTTCACAGATACTCTACCTGCTAGAGATCTCATACTCTTGAGCATCTACGGCACAGGGAATTCCTGCAACAGTGACAGTTTCTGCAATGTCTTGATGTTTCTGCCCGAGGTTTGAGCCAGTGATGGTGATTCTAGTGCCACCTTCCACTGGTCCAGACAGGGGGTACACCTGCAAAGACATCCGCGCATGTGTAAATGTCACAGTATCTCAGACCTCCACAGTCTGGTGACTGATCCACAGCACAGGGCCCTTCAGCTTCCCCGGTGCAAACTCTGCCTACTCAGGTCACTGCTGTTGACTCCTTCTACTGGCTTGGACTAGTCCCAGGTTGCAGCCTCATCAGAAGAAAGGCTATAAAGAACAACACAGTTGGAGCCTTCTTTCCTGTAGCTCACTGTTGCCAGCAGTCCCCACCCAGAGGTGATAATCCACTTAGAAGACAAGGACTGTCCTGCTTAGCCTTCCCATCAACACGCTGACCACTCCACAGGGCATTTCTACTGAAGAGTGGGAATGCACAAGCCAATACATGTTACTGGTATTGAAGCAGCAAGCACCATTCCCCCCTCAGCATCAGGACGACAATGAATTGCATGCTGCACAAATGTCAAAGCTCTGTCTCCAAGCACCATCCAAGGTAAACTAAGACAAGATGCAGCACATGGATGTTGTGTGCCACTAAAGGGAGGACAAGCTGACAGCAAAAGGGACACATGGCTACAGACACTTGTCATATGGCAGTTAGCAAGAAACATTTAAAATAAACAGACAAAAATAATTCCAGCAACCTTTTCCTATCGTTGCTGTGCTGTTGTCATTAGGTTTTACCCTCCTTTGCCCCAGGCTTAGTTGGGCCAACCTGTTCCAGGGTCTGGCTCAGGACAGTTGGAGGATCCATCCTGTGGACCATTTCCCAGCTCCTGAATTCTGGTTCAGCTGAGATAGAAATGAATCATTCCCCACTGTTCTCTACCAGCAAACTGAAAGCCCAGCAACACCAGTCTAGAATCCTCACAACACTGAGGGACCCCAACTGAACTTCCTCCTCAGAAGGACAATAAATTAATGAGCTGCACTGTTTGCACTCTGAGTTCACAGCCCTTTGATTTCCACTGCAGAACAGAGCCCTCCTTGCCCTGTGTGCAGTACATCAGTGAGCAAATTACTCACAGAGTGAATGAGAGGTGCTGGACACAGGTCTTCAATTTCTTCCTTGCAAGAGCCCCTGAAGATACAGCTGGGGTTGTCACCTCCACACCACACACAGTTGTACTTTGAGTCAGCTGTTTGGCAGCGGCTACAATCAGTGTGTCCCACAGAGCAGTTGTAAAAAGTCACTGCAAAGGAGAAAAATTCAGAGGTACCTGCAAATATCCCCATAGGGCAAAGCACAACCCAGCAACCTGGCATCTTTTATGGACCCTACTCCTCCTCCTGCCCCCGTGACAAGCAACAGAAGTGAAGGTCTGTTTTCCTTAGTTTTTTTGTGGTAGGACTACCACATGTACAAAAAGCCCCATGTGAGGATTTCTCAATTCCCTTCCACCTCATCTGCTGCGTTTTTACTGGGAAGGCATTGCACTCCTACCATGAAGATCTGCAGCACTGTCCACTCGAAGGTGTCGTCGCCTCTGTACAAACACCACAGCATTGAATTCGAGTTGAGGTGCTGTGTAACTGTACTGCAAAGACAAAGATCATCAAGAGGACTTAACAGAGGCAAAACAAACCAGCTGAACAGGCAAGAAGAACCAGCATCCATACTAAATAGTGCATGGCACATACAGCCTACATGGAGCTGTTAGCTGGGGCAGTGGCAGCACACGTTTGTCCTCACTGGTTCACAGTCACAATTCTGCTCTAGAAAGAGTAGCAGGTTCTGGATCACTAAGATGAACATTGAAAAACAAGTCTATGCTCACAACAATACTTGTCTAACTTCCTAACTGCATTCCTAAGTGGCCAATTCCTATCTACAAGCCACCTGCTCAGAAAGCTGCTCAAGCTGGCATTTATGTAATTTCAGTAGAGCTGATGATGTAGGAGCACAATTGGTCTGCAGGGCTCATGTGCACAAGAGCCTGTATTGTTCTTCTCTCTTAACTATATGAGTTTGTGAACTAAATATAACATCTCTGCTTGCAAATCTTGCCTTAAGTAAAATTCACACAGAATCCAGAAGTGTACATGTCTGTTTTAATTTTCCCTGATAATTTTACAATCCACAGACTTGCTTCCATCACCAAGGACAAAATCAGAACTAACAGCATTTTTCTTCTCACAAAAGAACAATCATCACAGGAGTCATGATGCAGAGAATGACAAACAACAGTGCCTCAAGCTAAAGCAGGAGTGGCATGGTGCTGGCCAGTTCAGAGACAGCACTATCCCCTTGCCACAGCCAGTGAAGCAACAGGTCATGTGGCTCAAGCTGTACAGTCTTCCTGAGGTTGAAGGTACCAGTACTGGCAGGCAGCACCATCACAGCTGAGGGCCTCAGAGTGCTAAATACTCTACAAATACTTTTGCAAAATATGCTCTTTTTCTCCAGAGCTTGCCTTCCATTCTACTCTTTTGCTGAGCAAAACCAGCACCTGTGTGAACTGTGAAATGGTACAGTAATCCCAGCACTCACCTGGTTCATCTGGCAGGTGATATAACAGAGGGACTTGTTTGTTTCTTCTCCTTCCACATAAGCTTCCATCACCACTGTCCTCCCCTCCAAATTCAAGACACACTCATAGTCCCACTGCTGGTCCTGCAGGATAAGATACACGGCACCATTTCTCAGTGACACAGAGCTTTGGGCTGCACAAGTGTCCTCCTGCCTCTCCAGTTGAGCACCTTCCCCCAAGCCAGCAGCGTGCTCCTCTCATTCCCCTCATTATGCCAACTCTATGCTATATTCAAGGCCTCTCTATGCTGTGACTGCCTCCATGCATGAAAGGCAAACCAACACAAAACACCTCGAAGGGAGCGCGTGCGTCACTGTGCAGAGAACTTAGCAGAGAGGGAGAAATTAAAAACAAACAGTGGGACTGTGAAGTTTTGCCAGTACATCCCTGTGAAACACTAGCTTGGAGATGAAGAATACACAGATTAGGCAGAGCATGTCAAAAACAGCAAGTGCATATTTCTCCTCCCTGTCTCTTTCCTGCAAACCTTCCACTGAATTGCTTAGATACTTCCTGTAAAAAAGCTAGATATGCATCTCTCTGGAACCAGCTCTGCTCCTCTGAGCAGTGCAGTATGTCAGGTTTAATGTATAAAGTAACAATTAGACTGTGGGCTGCATGCTCTGAGTTGTTTTTTTGTCAAAGGTTACTAAATCATCTTCTGTCTTAAGAAGCAAAGAGAATTTTTATCAGAGGCACACCCAAGAAACAGCTGTCAAGGGTGGTTTTCCCCACTGCAGAAGTTTCAGGTATGGCAGGAATAGCCACATTAACATGAGCATGCCAGAAAGGAAAGGGAACAGACTTGTCTTTAGCTTATGGAGACACAAACAAACAGGATGGATTCAGCAGAAAGTTATTCCAAGAACTACCATCTGCAGTGCAGCACAGATACAATTTAATCCAAATACATGCAGATCTTCTCCAGCAGGTTGGTGTACACCTGTACTCTTCCTTTCTCTGGGTGACCTTCTACACACCAATATATCCAGCTATGGAATTCTTTATGCACAAAAATAGGTTATTCCTCCAGAAGAAACATAGGCAGAGTCACACCTGTATATTACACTTATTTTTAGCAGTCCAGTGGCCAGGTTGCCCAAACAGTGTCCTGCATTAATGCAATTTCTTGATGATGATGGCATTGAGCTGACTACCTGATAGAGGTGGAAGTTCTTTCCCAGCAGGGTTATCTTCCTCGCCACATTGACTGGAAACAGCGAAGATCCCTGGATTCCCTGCACGCAGGGACATGCATTTGGACCCCAGCTAGGATCTTCATTCTGAAAAAAAACAACACAGGAAACAAACCCTCCTGTGTGCTGAAATACTAGACTGGCAATCTGTAAGAAAACTTGACTGCGAATTACAAAAGGCCAGTAACTTACCTCCTCCCAAAACTCAGGGGCATCATACTGATAATCGAGGTCAGGATGAAGGATCCTGGGCAAGTCAGGGACATCCCTCTCTGAAGAATCGCCATCACCGGACAGAAGAGTAGAAGCAGAGAAAAGAGATGTGTCATTCTCAGCTTGCAGCAAATCCATCCAGTCCTCTGTGTCCTGGAGCTCTGTGCCTTCTTCCAGCAGCCACTGCGGGGGAGCTGATGTTGGGATCTCTGAAACAGAGAGCTCAGTTCCTGGCAATCCAGGAGCATCATCAGAGACAACAGGGCTCCCTGGTACCTGGCTGGGGGTCTGGGGAGATGAGATGGCAGATGTCAGTGCCTCTGTGGTAGGAAAAGGGCTTGGAGGCCACTTGAAACTCGTGACATGAGGTGTTAGGGCTGCCACCGCCGACGTGTGCAGAGGGCTACCCCGGAGGGTGGTGGGTGGGTCTGTGCGCTGGGCCTCCTGGGCTGTGGCTGGCCCTTCAGTGGGCAAGGCTATGTGATCCATGGTTTTAGATGGGCTGGAGAGGACAGAAGCAGCAGAAGTTGTCTCTGGCACAGTGACAGCCGGTTTGTCTGCCGGCGGCGGCAGCGGGGATTCCGTGGCAGCCTGGAGAGAGGCGGCTTCGGTGGAGAGGGTCAGGTGGGTGTAGCTGGGCGTCCGCGAGGGCTCCGTCGTCGTCCCCGAGGCTGCGGAGGCCGTGACGTGCATGGGCTCCGTGTGGGGCACGGTGCTCGGGCCCACGTGCACAGGGGTGGTGGCAGGTTTCGTGGCCATGGTGGGGGCTGTGGTGGAGGACTTGGTGAGGGGAGCAGCTGAAGAGGGGTACACACTCGAGGCTGGCATCTGGGCCTAGAAAGAAACAACGCGGCCGGATGAGAAGAGGGAAAGAAATTAAACAGAATAAAATCCAAGCAGAAAACCACTCCGTATGACTTCCCATAGACAAGAGGCTGCTTCACCCTCTGGATTTTAATGAGAGCTACATCTTGTACCATCCTTTGTGATGGGATTGGGGAACGTTCACTGGGCAAAAGATCCAGCAACGCTCCCTCTTCCCACAAGATGCCTGCACTGGCCACCTCCCACAGGGAGGTCTGCTAGTCTTCATCCTCCACAAAACTGCAAGGCCACCTGTGGCAGCCACAAACCAGGCACCAATTTCACCTCCCTGTCACAGCCTCTTTGCCAGCTTGCTCTTGTCCTTCCACTTTGACAGCACTGGCTGCATAGCCCCAGGACAAGGGTGACCTGCTTCATCTGATGGTACTTTCCCAGAAACACATAGCATCAGGCATGCAGAGCCTTGTGTCACTCCAAGGGGAGCACCTCTTTGCTCCAACAGCTCACCCCCTTGCTTGATGTGACTGACAGCTGCTATTTTACCTGAGAACAGATCTGACTCACTGAGGCTGTGAAAGCACACAGGATTAGGACTGAGCAGGAGACGCACCCTTTCATTGTAGATAATGGTTCCTTCCTCACAGGCTGCTTTATGGGTGCAGAGGTGCTGCTGGATGCACCAGTTACAACCCCAGAGACTGCTCACACACTTCTGGCACCTGGAAGAATGACAGAAAAGCAGCTGCTAAGACAGGACAGCGCAGAAAGGGACAACCACCCTCCCTAAAACTACAGAAGAGAAAAAGCAGGTGCTCACGGTGCCGATTTCCACAGCAGGGCCACTGCAGCACAGTCATAGAAAGAGAAGTCCACAGAAGCAATGAAGATGTCATGGAAACGCACTACAAGCTTTATGGTGACATGATCTGAAAGTGAAAATAAAAATTTCTTAGAAATGGAGCCCCTACAAGTTTGCCATACTGTTAGGAGACAGCATGCTTTAGGATAGACACTGTCAAACAGATAGATTCCCTTCCACGCTTTTAGCACCTCAATCACTGGATTATCCTATGGACACTAAAAACAGGAACAGGTTGGACAAGTTCATCAGGAGTAGTTTGTGACAGCTCTTGCTAACCCATGGGAAAGAAGCCTAGTCTGAAGATCTGTCCATCTCTGTAATTCCACTGCCATCTCTGTAATTCCACTGCCATCTCTGTATTACAGGAAGAAGTAACACTGAGGCTCAAAGCTGATTGTCTTCTTTTGTCATCCAAAGGAAAATGAAACCCTTGGAACTGATGTGCCCTTCACATGCTGCCTTCACCTTGAGAGCTTTGTTCTATGAACAGACTAAGAAGTGAGTCAGGGAAGAGGTTTAAAAGATTTGTAATCTCACTTGCAATGACTGAAGGCTTATCTGCTTTAAAATCCAGGTCTCACATCAACTACAAGCTTCAGGACAGCCATGTTCTCTTTGGAAAGAGACTGTCACTGTTTTCTGTAGACCAAACAGCTGCAGAGATGGTCAAAACTTACTGCAGCTGATAGCATCAGCTGGAAGGAGATATTTTGCATATGACAGTACTAAACCAGCTAATTAATCTTGTCCCAGACAAATGCCTCCAACCTTAGAGTTGGTTATTAGTTCTCCAAATAATGGGAACATACTGCATTCTCTGCTCAACCACAGGAGCTGCTGTTTCTCTAAGGCCGTTTGCAATAAAAGTATCAAGAACCGTGTGCACTGCTCCTCTCAGAATGAGATTTCAAAGCTCCTCTTGCGAGCAATCTCTAGTCACAACAAAACAATCAACATGTGAAGAACCACTCAGGTCTAAGCTGGGTTCCTGACAGGATGGCAAGGGAAGCAGTATGCTAACAAAACAGCAATGAGGGGTGTATTGAAATCCAGGATGTGCAGAAAATAAGGGTATATCCTATACAGCTGGAGGCTGGAGTCACTGCAATGCTGCCAACTCCTATCACTGTCATAGAGGTGATTGCATTTGGCAGTGGTGGAAGGGCTAACACCTCCCAGGATTTCAGGGTTATGACACCATATATATAAATACTCCTTTCTCCAGAAAGGCCATTATTTCTCATGACTACCAATAATGCTGTGTGACAGTACAGAAGATGAGGTCGAGCACTTGCAGATTGAGAGCAAGACTTCATGCTACTAACTTGGAGCTCAACAGCTACACATGATGGATGAGCTGGTATGCAACCTTTAAAATAAAGCTGAAAAATGGCAAATATTTTAGTGAACTGGGGAAACTATTATAAGTAGGAATAGGCAAGTGCTGGTATCTAAGGACCTAATGAAATCTCATTTAGAAAACAATGTATGAATCTGGTTACCAGCTTCAAATTCATCTTAGCAGAGTACAGAAACCACGCAGAGAAGGAATAACAATACAGTGAAGGAGAGAGGAAGTCTGAGGAGCAAGAGAACACGAAGAAGAAGCTGGCACAGCTAAACAGCAAAACTGTGCTAGGAATGCCTGGCCATAGTTCACCGAGTAGGAGAAGCACTGCGGAAGCAAAAGGACAACACAAATAGATCAAACGGACAGAAACCATCCACAAGCAAGTTTATGCTACAGAACTGGAGCCACTTGATAAATTTCAGACACAATATGAAAGTAATGTAGGTAAGGCAACTTGGCATAAAAGCAAGACTGACTTACAAAGGAGTCGATAAGAATATCTGAAGCCTGGAATAATGAGAACTAGACTGTGGCTTTATCTACACTGACTTTTCACAACTGTGCTTAAATTCAGGCCCACAATTAAACAGAGAAGCAAATCCTGCCCACTCTGCTTGCTCTGCTTGCAGTGGCAGCGCATGAAGCCCTCTTCCCTCTTTGTATGACCACCCTGAATGGAGACCTGGTGGGCTTGTTCCAGACTAAAGCAGTGTGAAAGCCAGATATTAAAATACTGCAAATAATATTGAAAATGAAGGAGTTTGAGATTGAAGGAATGTGTTAGCTGAGTTCTGGTGTCATGTTATGTCCATGGAAATTGCTCCATACCTATTAGCCAGCTGCATACTTGTACAGAAAAATGTATTCAGCCATTTAGGTGAATGGTGTGGAATGTGTCCCAATAGACACCTGCCTTTTACTTCAGATGAACAAGCTTTTTGAAGAGATCAGCCCATCAGAGCTCACACTGACACGCTGGGTAAAATCCAATGCAAAGAAAACCAATCAAGAACTTTCCAGGTTCTTTAGAGTGGCCAATCAGCAATACTCATCCAGCTGCTGTTCACAGGCTGTGTATTTTCTGAGGTTATGCTGCATTGCAGCTTTATTTCTACCTTTAAGGACCACAGGTCTCTTCTTGCCTTTCCTTACATGTACTTCCTTCTCCCACTACATGGATTTTGAGAAGATTGTGTTTTGTTTGGTTTGAATAAAAAAGCAATATTTATGAGAGTTTTCTCCCCAGATTTATGAAAAAGCTGCCAAACCAGCCACCTCTCTAGACTGCATTTCAGATCACATTCAGATTTGCACACAACCCTTCAAACAGGATCTCCTTTCCAACTATCAGAATTTGGCACTGGAATTTGGCAACAGCCCAAAATAGCACAGGATGTGTGTGACACAAGTAGAAAGCAAACAGATACTATGAGGAATGAAATGAACACCTGCTGACAGTCCACATACATTCATGGCTGTTAATCCTGGCAATACGACAACCTACAACGTACTTTCTCCCAAAAATTTTATCAGAGCTATCATGCTCCATTTAAAGCATTTCACTAACCTGTTCCTGCTGGCAAAGCTGGCGCTTGGCTGGGATCTGGAGAAGGACACATGATTCCTGATTCTGTCAAAACTGCCGGGCTCTCATAATCTTCGAAATAACACGAGTAAAATTCTTCCTCGCGCAGAGAAGGTAAGTCCGAGATGGCCAGGAATATCTGTCAGTTCAATAAAATCCAGTAAATAATTTGCCTTCATTTAATATAACTTTCTGGTTCTGTTTTTTTCAAAGGAAGAATCCCATAAAGTAGCTACCTACAAAAACACTCATTTTCCCATAATGTCTCCTAGGACTGACTGTTCCATTCATCATCTCTTGCCATTCCTGAACTGAAAGTGGCATCCCTCCAGCAAATGACAACTTCCCCCCACTGCCCAAGCCTCTAGCAAAAGACAGGTTCTTGCCACCTCCTGACACAATGACAGACTTGAAATCACTCCAGTACCTTCTTAGCTTTTCTGACAGCTATCACATACCAGACAGGAGCTGTAATTTTGGGCCACTCCTTTCAGGCCTTCCTGACAGCAAGTGACAGAAACACTGAAAGCACGGACACAGGCACCTTATAGATACTTGAACAAGGAGGGTCCCCATCACATACTCCAGAATACCCAGTAACTAGCTGGCAAGGACATTTAGTTTTAGGGAAAACAAAGAAACAACCAAACAACTGAATTAACAGCTTGGCTGTACCAGAAGATAAGTCCCTCATGTGAGGCAGACAACATGCCTGAAGGTTCAGTGTTTCAGCACCCCAGTGAAAGCAACAGAAAGACTTGTGACTCCTCAGTTTGCAGAGGATTTTCTATAAGCTTGAGCATCATCAGAGGATCACCACCACTCACATTTCTCTTTTCCTCTCTGCTGATATTGGCTGGAGTTAGTGACTGGACAGACAGACACTGCTGTGTAGAGTTAAAGCTCCAGAGCCACTGCTCACTCAACCTGGACCGCAAGCACTCGGAGCGACGGCTGCACCTGCAGGGAAACAGCAAGAAGCCCTGTGAGAGACCTGAGCAGCAGTTTGTGTTTGGCTTCCAAGCAGATACTGGCTGTCTCAAGTCTTGCTAGAGTCTTGGGGAAACTGCTACACAAGCCTCCCACCACCTTCAATAATAGGATGAACTCCTGTGAAATTATGGATGGGTAGGCACTTCTTGGGCCTCAGGGTCATGAACTAGTTCCTGTGACTTTCTGCAGAGAAGCAGAGCCATCAGGCAGACACTGGAATAAACCATGCCTCATTAAGCAACATCAGTAGGGGAGCAAGAAGTGAAAGAGTGCTAAATAAGAAACCAGAAGAATAGACAAAATAGTTTCTCTAAACTTGCAATGTGGTAGTTTGAGCCGAAGTCAGACTAAAACCAGGCTGAAATCTAATGAACAGGAGAATCGTGAGTGGTGCCAAAGACCAAAAATGCAATGGAAAGATGCCCCTGTGTGCAACTGCTATTGCTGTTGGCAGTGTTTTAGGGAAGTAGAGAGAGGAATAGTAAGTTAGAGCAAATATTCCATAAAGGAACTAAAAATAAACTAAATCCAGACACAGATATAAGGAAGAGAATAAGCAGAGACAAGCCATAGGCACTCTCCTTCCAAAATCCTTACAGATGAACAGGGATCTATCTTACCTCCCCTGAAGGACACACCAGCCACAGTAGGGATCTTTCAGTGCTAGACAAGATTCACAGTCCAAGTACAGGGAACATTCCATTATGGGAACCTTTACCACCTGTCAGAGAAAGAAATGAAAAGTGGAAAACACAGCATACAAACACAGCTCCCAGGTCATTGGCTTCTTACTAGCCTAACTAGCAAGTCCCATCATCTGCATGCTCATCAAAACAACTTCTTGATCCTCAAATTATCCTCCCATAAAGACAAAGAGAAAAGGAACAAGTTTCCAGAGCCAATCTGAATGGCCATTTCACATATTGGTGAAGGACATCTAAACATCAGGCTGTAGAGAGGCACTGAGGAAAGCAAACTGTATATACTGGTTATTCTGCAACACATTCTGCAAGGAAGAAATTTTATTTAGTCGTGAAACTGCATTTTAACAAAGCGAGTTACAGAATAGGCCAATGAATATCATCCACTCTTTTGCTTTTCTGGACTCTGTCATGTGAGATCATCTCCCCTGACACGCAGGTGACTGAAGCTGCAAACAGCAGCTATAGCTGAGACCTCTGAATCCATCTGCACTATTGCCCAGCTCTACCTGGCAGAACTATCATTTTGACTGAAAGTAGACCCTGAAGCTTTGATCAATGTGGAACAAAAACTTTCTGCCATCTCGAGGTAAATTTTACTTGCAAAATTCTTCTGCTTTAACTTACCATCCTTGCTGATTTCAGCCTCTTGCCCTCTTTAATCTGCTACTACACTTCAGCTACTACTGTCAGCTACTTTGAAATATCAACTTCTAATCCCAGACCTATTGCATTTGCTAAGTACATGATGTAATTTGCATCTTTTAATTGGCAGAACAATTACTGTTAAGGATATATTTCATATTTCCGTAATCTTCTTCCACTCACAGATTTCAACTCCTGCTTTGAAGTGTTACAAATTTTACAAGTATCTCAAAGTGCACTGGGGGAGTGAAGGGAAGCAGTGGCTCTCATTTTCTGTTTGTTCTTTCCTTCAGAGTAAGTCAAGGACTGCTTTTCCTTTGCTAGGAGGATCCTTTCCTTTCCAGCTCAAGGAGCTGATCGAAATGGTGGTACAAATCCTCTCAAATAAGGTATCCATAGCTAGATTTCCTAACTCAGCAGACACCAATATCCCAAAAGCCTGAGGCATTGCAATGCCTCTTCTCCTCCAACTGCCTCTAGGCACAAATAGAATTACAGAAAGCAGGGATAAAGAGAAAGGTGCCTCACACGGGTCCTTCCACAGCCTGATTTCATCTGCAAGACTGTTATTAAATCCCTGGTCAGAGAACACCTTTGCTATCTGAAGACATTTCCCACACATTTCTGCTTTTTATAGGTTACAGAAGAATAGCTTGATCTCTTAACTGATTAAAACCAGAAGTGCTCCACTTTAATTAAACAAAATCTCTCTTTTCTCTTTTTAATCTTCTGCAAAACCAAGTTGGGTCACATGTGAACCCAGAGGCTTTCTTCTGCTCAAATGGAGATGCAAACTGTTGTCCAAAAAGTTCCTGCTCAACACAGCGGAATCCAGGAATTGGTGGTCCCTTGTACTCATGCCAGCAGAGCAGCTTTTTACAGCCTGCAGTTCACATTCCTCCATCACTGCTGATACAGCCTGACAGACTTCAGAAAATGCACGCGCAAACAAGCCGTGGATTAGGGTAACGAGCTTTCTCCATGCTTCCTCCAGCTTTTGGGAAAGGTCAGTCCCCATTTCTGCAAGAAGACTGGCAGGAAGCTGCTGCCCAGCACAGGCTTAGCCAGGTGCAGTTTCCCTGCCTGCCCTGCTCCTGTCAGCAGTTTGTCTGGACATCTAGTGCTTTCAACTCCTCTGTGGAAGGGATTGTATTGCTCTTACCATTGACTGGGTCATGACAAAGAGGTGCTCCTGCAACTGGTCAAACAGCAGGTCTCCACTCACCATGCTGTTCACCTGGATAGACACAGAAGCGTAGGTGTGTGCCTCTCCCTGGGCTCCCAAGTATACCTGCAAGAGAGTCACAGTTGTGAGCAGGCAAAGCACCACCACAGGAGCTGGGGGCACCCATTCTACAACAGGAACAAGCTGGAACCACTACTGTGTGCAAGGATTTTAACCTCCCACCAGAACCCCTACGCAGTGACTTCAGCCACATGAAGCACATGCCCAGAAATACCTGTGCAAACCACATGGGATGCACCAGCCCTGCTGCTGGCTCAGTGCAGATGTAACCAAAGGCAATGTGACCACGTTTGGGGCATTCACATTCCCCACAGGCAGTACAGGGCGAGAAGAGACCATCTGACAGGAACGATCTTTAGTAGGAACCTAACTTCCCAAAGGAAAAAGAAAAACTGCCTTTTTCCCCTTCTACCTGAGCATCCTTGGTTAGTTTTATCCTTTTTGATGCATGCAGATCATACCTTGTGCAGCCTTCCTCTGCTGTCTCCCAGAAAAGCAATGGTGTGGCCGTCTTCCACATTCACTGCCACAGCTGTCAGACGGGCCTCGGTTTTCTCCAGGAGTGGGGCTGCTTCCAAGGGTACCCGGCTGGCCATAGGGCTGGGAGTGTGGTCAGAGCCACAGGGGTAGGCATACAGGGTGTCCTTTTTGGAGGAGTGAAAAGAACAGGGAAATCAGTACCAAAAAAATGGATACAAATAACATTAGCACACTTAACGCTTCCCACCATCCCCTTCTACCCAAATTCTCCAGCAGTGAATTTAGCTTTAACCCCTCTAAGCTTTTTTTACTGAGGGCAAAACCACCCATATTTTAATAATCAGTTTAGGTATGTTGGCTGTCTGTATCCTCACAGATTCCTGCAGACATTTCAGCCAGTTCATTCAGCGTCAGTAATGAAATGCATTGAAACTCTCCCAAGATCTCCAAAAAACATTGCTGTTACACACTGCCATGGCTTTGGAGAAGATTTATTGTGTTTTCCTGAACAAAGGAAAAAGAAGAGAATTTCTGTTTCCAGTGCAAAGCCACCTTGTGACAAGTCTCACCAAAAGCAATTTGCATGGTTTTTCTGTAACACCTACAAGTTAAATTCAAAGCCTGGAGTAGAATCCCAATGCATCAGGACATACATAAACACAGGGTGGGACACAACCTGCCCCAAAGAGCTTACAAACTGCATTCGGGAATCAAAGAGCACATACAAGAGACATTGTTGCACACTGCTTCAATCCTTCTAAGTCTTGTGAGAGTTCTGAACATCAACTCCACTGCTCTGTGCAGGAACAGTCATTCTTCTGTTCTAGTTACTTCCCTCCCAGTGTCACCAAACCTTCACTTACTGCATTCTAAAGAGGCACAATGAAAGCCGCCAACTTATTTACTATTTGTGATGTGCAGAGAAAAGATATCCCATTATGACTCATCTTTTTCCTAAGTAACAAGCTCAGTCTTGTCTAGGATAGTTCCTCTGCTGCCT
This sequence comes from Tichodroma muraria, assembly GCA_013390105.1. NCBI lineage: Eukaryota > Metazoa > Chordata > Aves > Passeriformes > Sittidae > Tichodroma > Tichodroma muraria. Next base: position 84,405 of record WAAG01077290.1, read on the forward strand.
TCTATCTTTCTTGGTGCCTTGTTCCATGTCCATTTCAATTTTACAGTATCCTTTTGGAGACTGAATGCAGGATTGTTCACCCAACAATTAATATCTAAACCACCCTTTTTTAATTGATCAGTGGCTTGTCTTCAAACAATGTGGCTTGTATAAATTCAAGATTTTCATCATGAAATCCCTTATGGATAATGTTTTCACTCTCCTCTCCAGCTCCTTACTAATTACTTTGACAAAGCTGAGCGTGGAGCAGCGCATTAACCGTGCGGTCCATACTGACTCCAGCTCTCTCTCTTGCCTCAGGCAACACGGTTCAATTTAGGCTCCTTGTGAGCAGGGTTACATATCCCTTCTGTCTGATGCCTGTGGCTTTGCATTTGGCAGCTCAGGCTGCGCAGTACCAACCGGCACCAGGCAATGGAGCTGCCCCTGTCAGAGATCCATGATAACAGCACATCATGGCATTCCCGAGGCGTCGGCTTATCTCCACTCACTGATCCTGTGGAAAACCTGGCCCGTTCTCCCTTCTCCTCCCATTTCTCTCTCTCTTTTTTTTTCTTTTTTCTTTTGTGTGTGTGTTTGTGTTGTTGGCTTTGTTTCGTTTGTTTTTTAAATACTTGACTGCTTCCTGGAGAAACTGAAGCAATTGGCAGCTTTTGGTAAGGCGTATGAAAATCCCACAGTAAAATATATTTAACCTGCTCAGCTCTGTTCCCTTCTCAAATGCACTGTTATCTTAGCAGGGAAGCAAGGCTTGACGCAGCAGTTCCATTAACAAACCATGCCAGTTAGACTAGCACTGCTTTCAGTCCAGTGCTTTATTGTTTTCCTTCCAAATACTAATTCAGTGATTTTTCTGCACACCTGGTGTAAGGTTCTGACAAAGTCTGAGGAGGTTATAGCTTTTAACGATTGCTAGTTTTTACCATCCTCTAAACTATCATTCATTTTTAGTGGTATACGTTTTTCTTACCACCTGTCATTTGATTTTTAAGCTTCTTCCAATCATCTTCTCGTAACTTAAAGATTTCTATTTCTCCAGCTATCCAATTCCTATAAGATTTATTAGGAAACAGGCCGCTGCCAAAATTCCATGCTCCAAAGAATTAAATGCTTATTTTGAATGAGATTCTAGATATCTTTTGCAACCTTTGTACAAAATCTGGAGCCTAATGACCTCACTATCGTCTGATTTTTCAAAGACTACTTAAAAAGAGTGCACATACAAGTAAGAAATATTTGTAAGCCAGTTGTGCTCAGCACTGCTATTGCCTATTTGTGATGCCAAGGGCAAGTCACTTCACACACAACATTTATCTACCACAAACCAATGTGACCTGTGCAAACTCTCCCAGCACTGGCACAGCCCAGCCGTGGCCTGGCAGGGGCTGTCTGTATAAAGTACTTATATAAATTTACATAGAAGCTGTTTCAATTGCTTGCAACGAATAACATCTTGGCAATGTTGCAGAAAATGCACTTGAGGGATCATCCAGCGTCTTAATGAAATGCAGCAGCTGCTGCTGTGAATTCTGCTGTGTGTGTCCTATCTGCACAGGCAGGAAACAACAATAGGACAAGCTATATCTATACATGAAGAAGACTAAAAACAAAAGGACAAGATACATGCCTTGAAAACTACACCCACAGAAGACATGCAGTATTCCCAAGCCTTGTAGAAACAGGTTCCACATTTCCAACTTATCAAGTCACTAAATAACATCTACATAGCCTCCTGCATCTCATAACTAAGGAATCTCCAGCAAACTGAACAAATGAACTGGATCTGAAATTCTAATAAAAATGAGCTGGTTTGTTTTTTTTTCCCAGTTGAAGAGATTGTATTGAACTGTAAAACTCAATTTTAACCTCCCTTTTCAGGCTGAAAGCCAGAGGCAGAGCTAACTAAGGAAAAGGGCATACCTTACGCCCTAGTTGGTTTGGAGGTAGAAAAATGTGAAATTAATTAGCATTATCCTTACATCCAGTACAAGCTGCCACCATTGAAAATGAGTTAAAACTGTTCCTGCATAAAATGTCCATTGACAGCCGCTTCCACTCAGCCCTGACTGGAGCAGGCTGGGGTTGGCACAGACCTTTACAATGATGTTAGATACAATTTGAATGACAGCCGCTACCATGTGCTGAATGGTGAAGGATCAGGTTTGTTAGGATATTTACATATCATTGGACACACTTGTTAATAAGACACCACACGAGGGTCAGCTCACTCAAGCCAAACCATCCAGCTGAGACCCTGGGATCGTGAACCAGGAATCACAGAGAGAGACTGCCTTTTTCTCCCACCCTGTGCATCCACTTCTCCATTGGATCAAATGGTAGAAGGGGATCATTTTGAATGAAAGGTTTTTCTCATCTGCTCATACTTGTTTGACATTTAACTTCCTTAAGCTCCCCTAAAAATCTCTTGTGACAAGTCCTTCCATGTGGCCTTTCAAAGGACTCATGGGGCATGCCTAAGAAATACAGTGAAAGCAGGACATCAAGCTGGACAGTCTCCTGCTTCCCAACTCTTACATACTCCTCCTACCCTTACATTCATCCTGCTGCAAGTCTGCTCTTCACCCTTTCCTTGTCCCACAAGTACTTTACAGTCAGCTTTAGCAGCTGAAAGGAAAACCATAATTTTAAGACTGGTTTAGAACCACACACCCAACCCCAGAAACTTCTAAAGCTCTGTGGTACCACTTTGTTCTTTGCAGCACCAGGCTGGGAAGAGGCAATTCTCTGGACAGCCTATTCTGTAGAGGGAAGACACAAGATAACATACTGCTCTGCTAAGGACCTGAAATACCCTTGATGCAAACAGGCTGCTCAGAGAGAGCCTCATGCCAGGACACTGCATCCAGGAGAGCGCTGCTGCCCTGCGTTTGTATCCCTGACCCTGATTTTTGCAGCCAGTGTGGCTGCCAGATGGTGAGAATTCAGGGTCACAGCCACTTTAGGTTACATTTTTATCCTGAAACATCCCATCATGCTTTTGTCACTGAACTTAAAGGGTTATCACCTCTTACAGTTCTGGAGAAAAAGAGCTAGCTCAGGAAAAGGTCCTTCTTGAGCCCAAAATTCTGCAGGACTAAAGCAGTTTATAGGAAACTGGGATTTTCACAGAATCACAGAATTATTAAGGTTGGAAGGGATCTCTGGAGACCATCTAGTCCAACCCTTCTGCCAAAGCAGGGTCCCTTCAAACCTGTTACACAGGAATGCATCCAGGAGGGCTTTGAACATCTCTTTGTTGACACTTGGTTTTGCTAATGTTCTTTTTTGTTCCTGAGTGCCCTTGCAGGAAGCTGTTATGAAGTGTACTTCACTATAAGCAACAGGGACCTAGCACACCCCTTAAATTCCCTTCCCAACACACAGGAGCACATACACACGCTCTTCTCCTTCCCTGCAGTGCAGACCAGGAGATGACACAGATAAAGAACGAACTTGAACAGCAGCTTCAGTGCTCTTGCCTGGTAGTGCCACAAGACAGGCCTCAGGGCCAGGTCACACCAGATGCTCTTCCCACTGCCACATACAGTTCCTCTCCCTCTGCAAGGAATCCTGCCCATGTGGGATACAACAGACTGAGCCCAAAGGCTTTTAACCCAGATTTCAACATCCATCTGTGTAAGCAAGATAACTTCAGCGACGCAGAGCAACACAAGAACACGCTGCAGACTGCTCAAAAGTGCAAAGCCACTTACCGCTGGCAGCTGGACACAGTTGGAACTGACATCATACTCAATATACGCCACTTCCGTCCCTTCTTCTGACTTCCCGTCTCTCATGTAGCAAACATCCCTAGTCCAGTTGGTCAGGCGATCCACCTCCTCCATTGTGTAGACACAGAGCGCAGACTCCTCGCTCAGTTTCCCAGAAGAAGCCTGCCAGGCAGAGAAAGCTGCAAACAGCACTTCCCCCTCGGTGTCCAGCTGCCCCTGGGCGAGTTCCTTTCCCGGCCGGGTGACATAGGCTGCTTGCAGGAGGCTGTATGTATTGGTTTTGCTCTGGCACAGCAGAGGCAACTCCACATACGAGTAATAGTGGGAGTCATCCAGGCAGATGCGCGAGATGTAGGTCTTGTACTCACGCGACTGGGATTTGAGGTCCCGCCGGTAGAAGAGGAAATAGACACTGGAGTGGTAAGTGAAGGATTTAATGAAATGGTGGTTGTACTCTGACAGCCGGCCCACAGCCAGTTTTGCTGTTTCTTCATAGGAGAAAATGGAGTGAGAGTCTGTTGCTTGAACATCCCCTCCGTGGGCCCTGAGATTCCGGGTGGTGATGGGAGGAATCCCTCCTCCCACTCCTCGGCTAGTGTACCCCCGTCCCACAAACAGCAAGGGCACCTCATCCTTCGAGTAGGCGATGAGTCCCACAGTGGTGATATTGGGATCATTGGCAGCAACGTACTGAGTGTCACCAGGGCTCTCTGGCCGGAAGAGGACTTTGTCGATGGATGCCAGGCTCCTCTTCTCACAGATTCCCTGGTGAACGCTGCCACACACGATGAGCTCCTTTTGCACAGTGTTCACCAGCAGCAGCTTGTTGTGATTGTCAGTGTGGTGCGCCTGAGGGCACTCCAGCTTTGAGACTGGGGGGAGGCAATCCTTACTGTCCAGAACTGGTCCAGTCTGAACCATGTTCTCCAACAGCAGGTCAGATGTCAGCTGAAAGAGAAAGTTGGTGGCCCCCAAGTAAATGGTCCCAGATTCCAAGTCCATGGACAGGTGAAGGAATTTTGTAGCATTGTGTGAGAATGTGACATACTGCAGTCCCCGTGGAATTAATGCTCCCAAGAGACAGAGAAGAGGAAGGAGGAACGTTCCCAGAGGCATGGTAAACACTCTGCAAGAGAGGAAAGGCTGTTATAACTCCTTGGAGCTAGGAGTAAAGATTAACACTCAAAATCGTCCAATAGCACCCACAGCAAGAGGTCTTCAGGAGTATCAGAGATTTAATTCAGTCATCTCCACACCAAGATGACAGGCACAGCATCCTCAAGAGAAGTTGCAATACTGCAAATAAATGCAACATTGAAGCCGATCACCACTCTTGTAATGTCAGAAAAATCCACATTTAACTTGACTCCTGCACAGCTGAGCTATGATGCTGCACTGGAAGCTCTCCAGGGCAGGACCAAATTTTCACAGGAGCCAGAATGTTGCATATGGTGTTAATGAACAATACCACAGTAAAACAAATTGCTGTCTAAGACAAACAAACCTGCAGGACTACTCTTTAAATGAACTATAGCTGAGATCCAGTTTGGAGCAAACCTATAAGCCCTTCACTCTGTATTTGATCTAGATATCATAATTAAACCCTCTATTTGTTATCACTTATGGTTATCAACAGCCTCTTGTGGGTCTAAGGCTGTTCTACTCATGCTTCAAAAGAAACCTTCCCATGCCATCTCTGCCACTGAGCATCACTCACCCAAGGAGAACCTGGGTGCCACGGTGAGGCCTCTGGAGTATCAGTCACATCAGCTCCCAGCCTACCCCCTGGGGCCCCCAGTCTCCCCCAGTCCTGCCAAGCCAGACTCTGTGGGACCTCATCTCCTGGGGAAGTTACACAGCACGTCCAGGTGAGGGGGAGACCACCTTTGCCTGTTGCTGCACTCTCTGGGGTAGAAGTCTCTTACTGGCACTCATTTCTCCACAGCACTTCTCCCAGTACTGTGAAAGGTGATTTAAAAATGCCTGTTTTGTGGACAGTGCTCCATTCCTTCCTTGTCCCATGTCTCAAAGTGCAAGCAAGCTCAGGTAGGGTGGATGTTGGACAGATCCAGGAACCACCAGACCTGTTCAGCTCCTGTCCAGAGGATATTTAGACCAAATCCTTTCGAAACCTACCATGATCCACTCAAGCCGTACCAACTGCTCTGGACAACATGGGGAACCCCATGGTGGAAATGTGGTAATGAGTACCTGCAACATCTAGATTAACGCTTTCCCCATGGAGAAAGGGAAACAGCTGCAAGTACTCAATAATTTACTATGAGTACCACCTCATTTAAATTGAGAAGTAGGTGGTGATGCAGCTGTGAATCTATTTCCTTCCTCCCCTCCCTCCCTCTTGCAGACAGGGTATCAAAGCTGCATAGAGCTACACAGCTGCCAAGCTGGGTCCGAGGCTCCTCGGAGCTGATGAGTACAGTATCTCCTCCAGAACTGGTCTGTAATCTGCTGTGCTCATTTTGGCAACTCAGCTCCTCAGGGGTAATATTAATTCTTTAGTTTGAGTTAAGAAAACTATCATCACTTCCCTCCTAGGGCATCAGCCCTCTTGGGTCTTCCCAGTAAGCTTGAAGTGCTTTTAGCTCAGAAGTGCTTAAAGCACAGAAGTAGAAAAAGATCTGCAGCATTCCAAGAGTAAACTACTTCAGCATTTACTGCAGGACTTAACCAATTTAGGTCACAAACTTCTCAACCCACAAACTGTGTCTTATACTCATTCTATACAATGCCCAGCACACAATGTGCAGAGAACACAGTAGCAATGCTGAGAACAGCTGTAAGACTCTAGATCTATCTTCTACTCCCCTGCTATTGCAAAGAAACCCCACAGAAGTCTGCTTTCCACCTTCTTTGTCAGTAAAACTGGCATCTTTGCTCTACCTAAAGACCAGCTGAGAGGATTAGTTTACTTGTGAAATCCAGCGGATGGAAGGTATTATAAAAACAACACTTTATTAAATATAGGCTTTGTGAAGCTCTGGAAAAGCTCCACTTCACACGGTTCTTGTAGGTAAGCAGGCAGCACTGTCAGGATATGCCTGGGCACAGGAACGCCGGCTCTGGGCTGGCAGCTTTCCCCCAGAGCACACAGCCGCTGATTCACACCGCACCAGCGCCGTGTTTAGGCTACGTGCACACTGGGGCTTTTGTTTGCCCTGATAATGGACACTTAGTGCTTTCTGCTTCAGAGCTATGAACACACTCTGCTTCACCCAGACTGGCAAACTGAACTACCCTAGCAGTCTCTTTTCCAGGGTGGTGAGTGCGTGCATTGTAGCACCTCAGAGTGCTGCACCTCATCGTGTGGGAGATGTTACGTGGGAAAAGCCAGCAAGCAGATACACACAGACTGAAGGAAGGAGATCTAATTTGACTCTACCCCCTCAGGTTTACATCAGCAGAAAAAATCTTGTTCCAACTCCAACATATCAGTTATTTTTAATGCCTTTTCACCATACCTACTGGAGAGAACTTGATTTAAGGAACCCCTTAACCACACAACTGTCTGTATACCTCTGCACTGCCATCATGCAGATGTCACGATGGCTTGTTGTGCGACTGTCTGGAGTCTCCTCAGTTTCAAAGCTGAAAATGCCTGCAAACAAAACAATAGGCTGATGGCCATCCAACAGCAGGAGCTTGGCTATGTTGTAAACAGCAACAATGACATGGAGAAGAGAATCTTTGATCTGGAAGCAGCTGAGAATCACAAGACGTCATTATACTACACCACTCTGAGGAATCTGTAATCTTCTTTTGAGCTAATGCAACCTTCCTCTGCCAGCACTTACACAGTAAAATCGCCATGTGTCTCCAGGATTTATGGATGCTGAAACAGTGGCTTTCTGGCTAGAGGTTATGCCTACAAGCTGCACAACTCTGCCCTGTGTCCCACAGTGCCCCACTGGCAACCACCAGGGCAGAACTAACCAGTACTTCAACTCAAAGCCCAGCACATAACACCACTCCAGCAACATGGACCTTGTTACAAGCTCATCAATCTGTATTTGAACCCATCTCAAATGCTTCACTGAAAGCATTTTACCCATCGGAGCACCTCTACTGGAAAGAAGTTGGAAAATCAACTAGTCCTTCATTCCAGCAGACCATAATCAGATCTTGCTGTGGTCAAGGCTCTAACATAGCTACTCTTCTTTCAGTCACCAGTATCCCCCTGGAAGTCACTTTCTTAAGAGCTAGTCCTTAAACATGATCCAGGTAAGAAACTACTGTCTGGTCCTCTTGACTCTGTGAGAACAGAGAAAACAAAACAAAACCGTAGTACAGCATGTTCTGCAGGCTGGTTCTAATCACCCTGCACAATGGATAAACACTGAATATAGTGCTCTTTGTTGCCCTTTGCTAAAGACCCATTAGCAAATGAACTTGGTATTTATTGCTAGGTGAGCAAACATACATTAGAAATGAGAATGACTGTAGCTATCAGTAGCTAGAAGCATTTGCACCCTACATAAGAATAGAAAGGAAAAAAAAGCCAGCAGTGTCTTTTGATTCCGTTTTCCAAGTTGTTTCTCAAGCACAGGCACCACTGCCTTTTTTATGCTTGCCTTTCAGTTAAGCCCATCACAACCTCTCCGGGAGGACAGGAAGGAGGAGGATAACCTACATTTAAATCTGATGGCTTCATGACAGACAACACTACGGAGCTCTTTATGGATTTACTGAACCGTTCTGCTTCCTGTGCTCACTGCTAGTGTATCACACAGCTGTTGCAGACAGATTGCACTAAAGTGTGCAGCCTTTAATTAATTCTGAATGCAACTGCCAAGGTTTAAAGATTCTTTTTAAATATTCCATTTTTTTGATGAATTCCTGTTAAATAGGAAAACGGTCCAGACAATACTCTGAACATTGCCTCTAACTCACCATAAAATATTAATATCCAAATAATACTGCTGAGTTTCATTTATTTAATCTGGATCACAACAGAAGAGATGGAGGATTAGTCAATTCTGCCACAGAATATTTATATCACAGCCACATAACAACAACCAGTAACATTAAAGCAATGGCACTATTGTGTTACTTAAAATTTGAAGTAAGACCATGTTTTCTTTAGCACTATTTTTACCTCTCTGACCTCACGTATCCCTCTGAGAAACTTTACTTATTTATTAAAGAAATAAACCCAGAACTTATTTGGGCACATTTTAACAGTATATCAACACATAAAGATTATTCCAATCCTCACAGATTATTTCCCTAATACCACATTCTATCCTCCAAACATTGAGAGGTCAGCTACTGCTCCAACTTCTAGGCTAGATTTCACACTCACCAACAAACCCGGCAGAATTAGCCTCGGAAAAAAATTAGGTCTCGGAAATCTGCACCTGCAATTTCCACCACGTCATCTGCAGAGCCAACCCACAGTGTGAGCATTAAAAGTTCTAAAAACTAAAAGCACCATTCTTCCAGCTGCACGACGACCCTTGTGCTCCAGCACATTCAAATGGCCCAGCAGCAGGAAGACGACCACTGCTATGTTTTCTGCACAAAAGCCCTGAATTATAGCCCCCTTCTAAGCTTCATATGCTCAACAGAGACTTGCTGTTTTCTGCTGTGAAAGATGGCATTCCTGTTAAATAAATACATCTTTTTTTGAGTCTAATTTGCTACTACCAGGCCAGTTCCTTGCTCTGTTGTTTAAGAAGACTTGCAGCAAGCAGCTTTGGCGGAAATGAACACAAACCTCTGTTTTCCAAGTGAAATTGACCCCAAGGAGAATCCCAAGTCTAAGCAATCCTGTCAGAGCAGGACTGGCACAGACAAGGGAGCTCTGTTATACCAGATGTGAATAAAACCAAAGCTGAGGTCAAAATAACTTATAAAAAAGCCCAGACACTTAAAGACAATATCAAATATGAAATGGCAAGGTGGCCGAAATTCTGTACTACAGAATTAACAGCATTCTTAGATAAATACTTGGGAAAACGAGGTTTTGTAAACCCTTGATAGTTACTGCTGAACATTGCAAGGTACTTTTCTCGATGGGGGTTGAAGTTATACTAAAAGAATGTTGCACAAAATATTGACAACTATGTGATACTTCAATAATGCTCATGTGTTGCTCTTTGGAAAAACTGCAGAAGGTGCTTCTACATCTCTGGGACTACCTAAATATTAATTTCAGCTGTACTGGAATTAACTGATGGTAGTAGACAAGTATTTCCTCTGAACAGCTCTAGCACAGCCAAACTTTACCCTTGCACTGATGAAAATGTGCTATAAACACTAAGCTTCCAGTACAACTGGTTAATGAAGTGTTAATAATTAATACAATGTTAAATAGTGATCTTCTTATAAACCAAGACCAACTACACAAACATTTACAAGGAATATAAAGTAACCACAAGATGTTTACTGTTGAAGAAGCTTTCTTCATGTATACTCTATCGTTGCAAATCAAGGGTTGACTTTTCCACTTTACCATCCTCTCAAATACTAACTCAATGTGAACTCAAGACCACATTGCATATGCATTTTTAAAAGGGGAAATCAAGCCAGTTGTTAGTTTCACAGCATCTTAACACAACCAAAAGATAACGTTCTGCCAGTGTTACATATTTGAAGATTAAAGTCCTTTAGGATCTGCTCCAACTTTCTGTGTAATCAAACCACAGAACACCATTAAACTCCCTTCTAGCCCACAAGCTCCTTACTAAAGTCTCCTAGTGATACCAGGATTTTTTCTTAGGGCTCCTAAATTACAGAAACTACCACCTTAACCCAGCAAGCTGATGCCTGAGGGTTCTTTACCCCAAGTAAAATGCCTTGTCACATTGTCTAACTTTGCTTGTCACAAAGTCAAAGAAGCTTCTAGTCCCTTTTTTCATGAAGAGTTTGAAAACTAATCCTACTCCTTAATCCTCCTTGGGCAAGAAGATAAAGACAGCTATTCTAACTCTGACAGAGGTCCACCTACACAGAAACCCTAGCTGCAGCAGTAGACAATAATAGATGCTTAAGAAGTAGACGAAGGGCAGACAAGCATAATGCAATCCTTCCCTTACACATCTTGCCAGCTTTGAGCTTACCCAAATCACAGATTGCAGCCACGTGTAATCCTTTGGATTGATACATTAAGTGGTCTGAGCTTCTTCAGCCAGAAATACTTAATTTTTCTAGTAGCTCTCTGAGCTCATCCCAATTTGTCAACATCCTACTTTTTTAGCTACCCGACCTGGATAAGCATTCCCTTTTGACAGGACCAGGACAGGCCACTCCTTTGACTAACATTGCACTCAGAGCCAATGTTATTTTCCCCTGTTTGAACCCACCACT
>WAAG01077290.1:100554-128852 GCA_013390105.1 Tichodroma muraria
GAGCTTGGGAAGCTTCACACCTACATAACACATCTGAGAAACAACCGCTCCCACCACACTACTGCAGAAGCCTGAACAGGTTGGGTGCAGACCTGAGAGCCAGCATCAACTTCACTCCAGTCTCAACAGCTCTGAACAAAGACTGTCCCATGCAGGCTGGATATTCAGAGCTTTCAAACGGAGTCCAACACGGAATCCACCCATGCATGGAGTCCAGGAACCATCCAAGAAGGGCACTCAAGGTGCACACAGTTGAGGAGTCATAGGCTGGCAGCAGCCATGCAGCCTTATTCTTCTACTGCACAATCACATCCCTCCATGCCAGACACTGCCCACCTTGGAAGTTCTTGTTTCAAGGATAAAATTCAGAGCACCAGACTGCATATAGAGAGGGGTGAGAGAACTATTGCAGAGCACAGGCCATCCCAGGCAATGCTCTCCCTTCATACCACAGTGGGTCCACAGCCTGGAGGAGTGAAAACAAGCAACAGGAAAATTAAGTGGCAAAGGAAGCAGAAGCTGGGACCCTGCATGATTTGGTACTTGGAGAAATAAACCATGCAGAGCAAGAGTTCTCCAGTTATTTTGTTAACATGGAGACATCTAGTCATGTCTTATCCAGAATGAGGAATTTTATAACAAGAAAAAATTCCCAATAAGAAATGTTATACCTTCAAGTGGCCTTACAAACATGAGTTTCTGTTCACTCAGATTAAGGAGATCCTAACTTTTCCTGGCAAAATATTTGAGCTTCTGGTTGAGGGCTGAGAAAACTTCTTGGGTGCTGTCCTAGAGGCACAAAGGTTCAGAACCAGCTACCTGCTCATAAGAGCCATGAATTTTAAAACCTTTTTGGTTGAGACTGTTCTTCATCTGGTTTGCTACCCTCCCACCTGCACAGTCTGGCAGCCACTGGCGGCGCAGGACTGACTGGCTGCTCCNNCTGGCTGAGCATGACTGACTGGCTCATCCTGTCCCCTTTCAGGAAAGCCCAGACCTTCACCCTAGGGCTGCAGAGATGCCCTAAACAGCTCTGCAGTGCCAATCTGAAATGCAAACTGCTATGAGCAGGAATTTCAGCCAGTATAACTGGCTGACTGTTGGCATTTCAAAAGCATGCTGCCTTGCCAGGGTCACCCCTGGGCAAAAAAGTGCCCAGGAGACAGGAAAACCAGATTTACAGTAGTTTGTTAGGACAAGCACTGAGTTCTACAGCTGAGTGGCTGCTCCTCTGCTAGAAGGAACAGCTAGACAGAAGAGAGAGACTGGTAAGGAAACATGAGAGAAGTATGCACACCTGTGCTGGAAGGATAAACCATAGCCTGTAGTCGGCACAGCTCTGTCTGCAGACTCTCCCAGTTCCAGGCACCCCTCCTCTGTCATTTTAAGCTGTGTACTCCACACACATGGCAGGGACTGTGCCTTCCTCTGGGAAAGGAAACAGTTTACTCTGCCACGCATAGATAACTAATCAAAACCCCACAAAAGTGTGGCTCAGACAGCACTTTTCAGACTTAAAACATACACCAAACTGAGCAATCAGCCACCCAATGTCAACCCAGGAGTCCATGGTGGGGCTACAAATTTAGCCTCATAAAAAAGTTTTAGTTTAAATCTTCTCAGAGATTAGTGGGAAATACACTAGTTAAAATCAAGGATCAGCTAGGAATAGAAAAGATCACACCAGCTAAAGATGGGTTCACACTAAATCTAATCTGAACAGACTATCTGGAGAATGGCAGAGAGGTCCAGCACACACAGGAGCAAGTTGAGAGAGAATCACTGCTTGAGCCAACCTACTGATGAAAACAGTAATTGAGAAATTGAGAACAAGCCAGGAAAGATACTCTGTAAACAGGGTAACAACCGAGCCCATTGCTACTCTGTAATGATGAGACTTAGGGTTTAGGATAGAAACCTCCTCCTGCATCAGAGATGACTANNTTTAGGATAGAACCCTCCTCCTGCATCAGAGATGACTAAATCAAGATAATGAGGGGGCAATCGACAGGAAAGGAACTTCAGTCCCCTCCACCTGGTGCCAGTCTTCCCCAAGGTGACCCTTGGACTCCACCTGGATTCTCCCTCAGCCCCAGGCCTGTCTGTATTCCCCACAGCTGTAATCTGAGCACGCAACTCCTCAACCACTCCACAGAGTAATGCTCACTACAGAACACGATACGCACACAAGACTGCTTCTGTCTTGCAGAGGGGCTACAGCTTCCCAAAATACACCAATTCAGTTTTCAGATCTAAGAGCCTGCCTCCCAGAATACACAACACCACAGTTGCACTACCGGGCAGCTTTGCGTAGCTGCTCCCCAGGGATCTCAGCAGCAAAGTTAGTCAACAAAAAGTCTTAAAACCAACCCCCCACCACCACCACCCCCAAACCTCAAAAGGATACTGCCTAACAGCAGAGACCATGTCTCTAGAGACAAAACAACAGATAGCCTGACATTGCTCTCTTCCTTCTGAAATTAAAAGTTCAAAGGAACAACTAGGACTGTTCTGTACTGTGCCCTCTGCACATTTGGTAAGCATCTAAAACCAAGTGCAAGAGCTGACTTTCAAGGGTGAAGCATCTAGAAGTGAGCCCTGTTTTTGAGTTATTTTTAAATGTTTAGACAGAACCTAAAATAGGACCAGTGTTTTGAGTACTTCTGAAGAGTATGAACCTCACGTAGGCCATGACATTTTTAGTTTGAAAAAGCTTTGGAACAGAGGTTTTACTGTTCATGCATCAGCTTATCACCCATTTTAGCTCAAATTAAGTTAGAGTCCATTATGAATCAAGAAACACCCTTGCAAAGGAGGGAAATTAACACAAATATGATGTAGGCTATCAGCAATAAGGCAGTCTCTCTGTATCTCAATAAAACCTACCACCCCATAATAGCAGGAACAGCATTTGCCACAGAGAAAAGGAGAAAGCCAGCTTCTCTGCTTACAATATTCATCTTCACACCACTTTTCCTACCTGTGTAGTTTCTAGAAACACACTCTCCACCTCTCTTCAAATTAAAGTCAACAGCCTGCAGACTCCAGCAGCCCAAGGCAGTGCCTTCAGCAAGCAAGAGGTGCATGCTGTACATCACAAGCAGCGCAGAACCAACCTAGAACACAAGCTATGCCAGTCACTTTTTTTACCAGCTTTATTAGCATCCTCCCCTCCCACCCCCATCCATGCTGACAAACCAGGCTGCACTTGTCTGGCTCTGGCCTGACACATCAGACTGAAGCAAACACACAGTAGCACTTTACCTCCCTTGAATACACTCTCCCAGGCTTCAACAATGAGCAGCTCAGGGACTTCTTGGGATAAAGGTGGTTTCTATGCATTTAGTAAACTTCAATAGCTCCTTCTTCCATGCCCTCACATACACACAAATATCTGGCATTCACAACATCCTGTGGCAAGAAGCTTCCTGGGTTAACTGCACACACCAAGGACTAAGTTGTCACATGGTTTTAAGCTTACTCCATGCTGTCTCCATGCAATACCTACTCATACTTCTAACGGAAAAGGAAAAAAAAGAAGGCTGCTACCCCTCTAAATTTTCCAGGTGATTCGGGAATTGAAGATAACTTTCATTTATTATTTTTCAGATGGAAGAATCCCAGCTTATTCTGTTACGCTTTCTATGGAAGGTAACGCTCACCTCTGTTCACTGTTGCTGCTGTTCCATTTCTAAAAACTGAAGAGACCTGTATTAAGATGGCAATGGTTTTCCTAAAGCTGAAGAAAACTCAGCTTCCATAAGAGCTGGAGGTACAAGTGTGATGGTTATCAAATACTGCAGGGATTCCCCACTTCTATAGTAAACTGCCTGTCTGTAGTTCTCTGTTAAAATATTCAGCCTAACTCCTTAAACTGAATTTGTTCAAAAAAAGCAAGTTTACTTTCAAGCCACAGCATTCAGCTGCACTCTTCTTCCACTCGAACAGGGTGTATTTCTAAAGAACTTTCTTTCCCTGTTACTTCTTTGAAAATACAAATTATCTTATGTTTGACTTTGCCTGTCCTGATGAAGGGTAGATCCCTCACAAGATCATGTGCCAGAACTTTATTCTGTCATACGTTCTTCACGAACATTTCAATCCAGCAGTTTTTCCTCAAGTATGGGCACAGTATTTATAAATTTCCTGGCGCTACACAGAAAAATACGGTTACCAGACCTTATTCTCCTGCAGAGTCATATAAGAATATCTGGGTTTGGAGACTGTTTGTATCATGACTCCCAAAAATTCTGAGTGATTTCTTCCACAAACGCAGTAATCCTAATTGCTTCCCACATTCTTTATGAGATATAGAACTTTGTTAATAATACATGCTTAGCTGACTAAGCAACTTAAACCTTCCTGTCAGGCTGAAATAACTTTCCTGGCTTTACTCTGTCTTTCCTGGCTTTACTCTGTCCTTTGCCAGTTTTACTATTAAGAGTCAAATAAGCGTTTTTTTAAAGATGCAGATATGTAGAAGTATAACTGGAATTAAAAAAGGGAAGGAAGAACATTAAAACCCAACAGAACAATGTATTACCTAGAGTTACAATACTCAGTGCTAACAGCTTCTTTAAAATATAAACCTACCCCGCAATGTAGGGTTTTGAACCACACTCTAAGGGTTAGAAGGAACATATCACCCCACAAATGGCCCATAACTGGTCCTGATAAAAACAAAGAACCCTTCTCATAAGGTTCTATGAGCACCTGAGGTGTCTTCAGAGGCAGAGGTGAATGTTTCTCCTGAAGAATTCTTGCCTTGCCCACAGCACTGCAGTTGTGTGTTTATCTTTGCTCTTAAAAACTAGTGGTGCACAAAGAATTGGGCAGAAAATCAGTCCCTGAACTGCTTAAAAGGGAGGGGAGGAAAGAGAAAGGAACAAGTAACACTCTCCTAGGTAACACCAAGTTGCTACTCCGGCTGCACAGGAATGAAGTCGAGCGCGACCCAGATAATAACCGTAACTCACATTTCAGGAGTCAGTTTGCTCAGACATGATCTTTCACACTTAAAGGTACTAAAAAGCATGTCCTCTAGTGCACTTCTGCTGGAGCACTTTTTCAGTAGGATCTGGACAGAATCACTTCAGTATCTCAAAGAATACAACATACAGTCTTCTGGCCTCCGTGTGATCTTGTATTTTTTTATGCACCCTGAAATCATGGATGTAGAAAAGACTGGCCTGAATTCAAGTCAAGACATCTCAAGTACTTACTCATTCCCTATTTCAAACAGCTTTGATTTAGTGGTTTTAGTGGAACTACACAGAGCAATGCCAAGCTGAGTTAACCAGACTCTCCAACCTTTGTACATTTGTTATATGCATTCAGGATTTATTCTTGGATGCTCCAGATTGAAAGAGATTTTCTGAAAACTTGCTTTTTATTATCTAAGAGCTCCATCCAGGTCTACTACCAAACTGAAACAGACAGGCTACACCCCAGAGAGGTCTGGGCTGGAGGTTGCTATCTCATTTTGTTCATTGTTTTTATTTCTGCTGATTTTATTTCTCCTGATGTTAGAGTTGCAAATCCAACAAGCAGACATCCTTCTGATGAAGGGCTCCTGTACTCCCAGTGCTCTAACGTGATACTCACCTCTCCAGTGCAAAAGTCAGTGACTCATCTACATCAGCTACCAGGTGCCAGAGTTTCACTTCCCAGCCAGAAGTTCACGCAGATTTGCAGATCTCCAGCAACTCATTCAGTCTGGGATATCAGGTGTACCATCCTACATTCTATATTCAAATTCCCATATTCAAATTCCATGTAATCACCTACAGAGCACTTCGCCAGGCAAACTGGCAGCAGAGTTGTAACTATCCTGTTTAAGAGGAAGCAGCCTGAAAGAATTCAGTTTCAGGGAGACATTTCTTCAAGGGTCTATAGCTGTCAACACCACAAAGCTCAGCCAGCACAAAGCAGCTCATCACACTCCATGGTGACTGACAGACAGAGATGAACGTCACTCCTGCTCCAGGAGTCTGTCTTCAGATTTGGCAACACTCACTGGCCCATTCCACTTATAGATCACCATCAGAAACTCATGGGTTTGTTTTGCTTTTTTTTTTTTTGTTTGTTTCTGTCTGTAGGTTAAATTAATTCCCTTCTGCAGAAAATTCAAAGTTTACAAGCTAGTTTTTATATTTCAAGTGCAGCACCAGAGTTGCAAAGAAGACTTGTAAAAGGTGTACAGTGGCCTGACTTTGGTAGCATTGGAACCCACAATTTCCAATCACTGTCTCAAGAACGTTGGGGTGACAAAGAAAAAAATGACAAGCAAATAGGCAACCTCTGGAGTAAATACATCTGCTTAGAGCAGAACTCTATAATACATCTGCTTAGAGCAGAACAGAGCTTCTGTTGAAGAGATGTCCTTCATCCTTCACAGGATTTCCCTGCATAAAGAGAACATTCCCTTAGCAAAGGGAACAAGTGAACACTCACACATACAGCCACTCACTCTTACCAGTAGACCACGTGCCTGGAGAACTTGCCCAACTAATCACAGGTGGTACAGTTGGTCAGGTGGGTTCGTCACGCAGCAGCATCCAGAGGCTGCCCAGCATGACAGTGGCCACACACACGGAGATGATCAGGAACACGGAGGAGCCCAGCGGGCTGCAGCAGTCCATGGGCATCCCAGTGCTGACTCCTGGCACATTTTGCTTACCATCTGGACTCTTGGGAACGTTGAGACACCTTCATTTCTCTTATTGAAGAGTGTACCTCAAGCTGGAAAAAACAACAGAGCATGAAATGCAAAGACTATTTTTCCAATAAATTAAATCTGTTGCACTTGACTCCCGCTGTGGTTCCCTTCCCCCGAAAAGGCATGGTCTAGCCAGCTGCACAAAGTCCAGGCAGCCCTGGGAAAACAATGGGATCTTTTTCTTGCCAGAACCAGCCTTCCTGTTCACCCTTCTAACCATGGCATGGAGGACACCCCCAGTGTGTCTGTGGAGGAGAGGAGTCTGTTGGCATAGCAACTGCACACGCTAACTCTCTGCTAATGAACAGGGATAAAATGTTTTGTTCTCATTAGGAAAAATACAGACACATTCCTGATTGGTGAGTAATGTCTCTGCCTCTGGGAGATTAGCTCAGAGCTGTACAGCCTGAAACAGCCTCAATTCAGTGCACTGCAGTGCTTCCCTTGAACAGCCACTCTCCAAGGACCCCTCATCTCTCAAGGGAAAGCCCACAGAGCTTTCTGCAGCACTTTGCCTTTGGGCCTGAGACAGCTCAAGGCGAGAATAATGACAAGAGGCTAGACAGGAGCAAACCAGAACAGGCACAATGGGAACACACCCCCTGTCCCTGCTGGTGCCTTCGCTGCACCTGGGTCCCAAGCTACCTCGCAGTCAGTGAGAGTTTCTCTTTGTGCATCCACTGAGGTCTGCGTTGCACAGAGCTCAGATCAGCCTGGGACCCCAGCTCCCACTCCAGCCACATTTCCCAGTGCTAGGTGAATAAACGGACAGAGCAAAGAGCTGCAGAACACCTGACAGCAGAGCTCAGTATAGAGCTATATATATGTATATATAGCAAAGCGACCATTAGGTGCCTGGGTGCAGAAAAGACAACAATGGTTCCTGCTTACCAGTCTTTATTAGGATTTTGGCATTAACAATCAACAAGATCCACCATGAGTCTGATATTTGCAGAATATTTGCACCCTTGCTTCATCACTAAGGTCTGTAACTGCATACTAACCCAAGCTACACAAAGCCTCTGCCCACACAGGCAGTACTGCCTCCCAAACCCTCTCCCCTCCAGATCCTCCTGCCACAGGAACCAGCACAGCAAGTGGGAGGATCACAGTACTTCACTCTTTGCAAAGATCTGGGGCAGGTGCAAGGCCAGACCCTCAATGCACAAGCAAAAATCCAGTCTCTAACCACACCTTTGCCGGGCTTTTGGCATAACCTGGTCTGTACAGCGCAAATGCAGCCCAGAAGAATCAAACTGTGACTGCACTCCAAGCACACAGTTCATCTCTCCTTTGTGCTGCTACTGGGTCCCATTTGCTCACATCAGTTCATCTTGCCTTGAATTCAAAAGCTGTTGAGAATAGGGACTGCACACCTTAGACCTCAGAGGGGACTTGAGAATCTTTCTAGGGGCTGAACAGGTACGCAAACTCCCTTCTCCCTCTGGTGGGAGAGAGGTGCTGTCTGAGATTAGTACCTCACACAGATACGTTCAGCTCCGCAGCAAACTGGGATGTGGCAGAGCACTCTTGCACTCCCAGACCCCTGCACTGTTGATGGAGAAAGAGTGGGATTTAGACTCACAGGCAGCCGCAGCTCTGAGCACCCGCTAACTCCCTTACCCAGCCTCTCAGACTTTGTCCTGCCCTTTTCCTGCTCCTCAGGGCTTCAAACACCTTAACTCAGCAGCTCACAGTGATGCAGGAGGAGAAGGTAGAGTCGGGAAGGAAGGACTCCGCTGCCTTACGCCTTTGAGAAACGTGCCCGTGGTGCAGGGAACCCAGCGATGCTGCTCCCCCTCAGCCACAAAACCCGTGTGTTAACCTGTGCTGCGATCTGCCCATAGGACTGCGATCCGCCCATCGGGCTGCTCGGGCTTCTTTACGTCCTTCCAGCTGAGAATTCTGTCATTTCAGTCCCTAGGCAGGCACTCTACTGCCTGCAAAGCCACCTCTCTTTGCCTAAAGGAGAGAAATAACCCAGGCTCTTGCCCAGCAGCGACAGACCCCGGCCCTGGCTGGCAGCCCCTGCCCAGCCAGTCCGCCAAGCGCAGATCCCACCCAGACCAACACAAGGCAAGAGGGGCCGGGGTGCTGTTTTCCAGCCTCCAGGCATTTTACTTGTTCCAGGCGATCCCTCCCCCAGCCCTCAGAAAGGAAAAGCCGTGGGAATGGAGCTCAACACCCCGAAGTAGGCTCACCCCCGGGCGATGAGGAGCTTAACTCCCTGCGCGCCGGCGGGCAGCCCTTCCGACAGGCTGGCAGGACCTCGGCACACGGGGACATCCCGGGAATGGCCCCGTCCTGCTCTCTGCACTGACGGGCACTTGCACCACAGCCCCAGCGTTGTGCCAGCAGTGAAGGGACAGACCTACCACTCGTCCACCACAGTCCCTCTCGTTTTTCCCAGGACGCTCGTCATTCCTGCAGCTCTGCTTTCCAGTGTTTCCATCCTCCACCAGTACACAGACAGCAAGCCACAAGAGGAAAGTCCTCTTTTCGTCTTTTCACTCTCCCAGCAAGTCCCAGAGGCTGCCCACTTAGCAAAAAGTTATCTTTACCACGTCACTAAGGCACTTTTCCTCTCTTTTGCCCCACACGCTGCGGCACAAAGCCGCCCTCGCGGGCGCAGAGCCCGCGGTCAGCCATCAGCCGGCATGTCAGGAGTTAAGTTCGCATTTCCATTCTCCTGACCTGCACCAACGCTGGCTGAATATCGAGCTATTCTTTGCAGCTTGATAAAGCATGAGAAAGCTAAAGGCCTCACACACTCCTCTTTTCACAGCTTGGCCTGCTGCCCACAAGCTGTCACTCCCTGGCACCCAGGGCAAAGAGAGAGAGGGGCCGAACTGCAGCCAGCTGCAATGAATCACTCGCTCCCCGTCCCTCCTCCCCGGGGAGCCCGGGTCCCTCCTTCCGGCAAGGGGATAATGTCTGCCTGGCTGCGCTGGCTTCTTTCACAGAGAAAGCCATCCTGGGGCGGGGGGGTATCCCATTGCAAAAGCTGCTGCCACAAAAAAAGCGCAGAGCAGCTCCCAGCAAGACTGAAGAACAAGGATTTCTGCTCAGCAGCTGGATGGGAACGCACGCCTGCAAGTGTTCAGCACAAACACCACTTAAAAATCTGAAGCTGGTCATTTGTCTAAACTGCAGGAAATTCTGGAGGAAGGCTCAGACACAGAATGTGATTTGAAGGAGACTCTATCTCTTCATGCCCCACTCATGCAATATTAACTTTGGGGAGTGATTTTCATTCAGTCCCTTCCTGGCTGCCCTTTTCCTTCTCACTATATCCAGCCCAATTACCAGGTTTCAGCCAAGCTCTTTCAACCATCACCACCATCCCCTCAAGTTTACTTTGATGGGTTCCAACACACGAACTGCTTCCACACATTACAGTTTGTTCTTCATTTTTAACACAAAACAGCAGAGGTAAGTGTCCCGATCTCAGGGTCACTGGCATCCAAGATAAAAAATGTAGCCAAGAAGGCACAGAAAGACCGAGGTCATCATGTGTATTTCTTGCACTACAGATCCACAACTGGAGAGCAGTGTTTGCAAAAGGTAAAGATGTCCAAGCCTTTGCAAGGTCAAGACGTAAGCTGTTTGCTTTCAGAGAGAGGAGATATTCTTCAGTAAAACACAGGCAAACTCAATCCCTCTCCATCAGCCAAAGCATGAACTGAACAGTGGCACATGGATCCACATGGCACATGGATACCTCCATCCACTTGTTTCTGTCTCCTGCAAAGAATAACTCTGATGCACAGTAACCAGTCCCTGCTTAACAGCTGCATCTCTCCCAGTACAAAGGAGCTGTGAACTGCAGTTTTAATGGGAAGAGGGTTTAACCCCAAGCCCCTCAAAGGCAAATTCTCATTACCCAAGGGAAAGATGAGAGGTTGCTTTCCCAAAGCACGTGCTACCATGTCCAGCACCCCTCTTCTCCCACTAGCACTATTCCAGTGCCTCATATCCCTAAAAGCCACACTCTCTGCCCCCATTTCCTACCCAAGGCAGCCATTTAGGCTCCAAATTCAGCATACTTGTCTGGTAGTATGCTTCAAATTCATCCAGTGTGAGGGCAGGATTAAATAAATTCCTCTTATCTCTTCCTGCACTTGCAGGGTGATGAGGGAAGGACGAGCTGCACAGCTCCCACCTGGCAGACAATGTGTATTCAAACAGTGAGAAACTCATCAACTCTGGATCACAGAGATGATCCACGAAGAGTTTCTTTCATTATTGTTGTTGTTTGGGCTTTCAGGGTGTTTGTTTTTACAAAAACTGGAACAGCACAAAACAAAATCATGAAAAGAAACCTCTTTCTTTTTCTAAAGAGAAACGGAAGGACCTTCACTATTCCTAAAGCCACCTTCATCACAAAATAAACCAAGTCTTAAAAACACTCTTTCGGGGGCACAGGCTGTCAAGAATCACAAGTAATCACAGTCAATGCCACTTTATCACATTCTCTGCCAGATGACACACTACTATGGATTCCCCCTTATGATATATTTATAGCACTTTGGAAGGTTTCTCCTGAACTCCTGTACATCTACATCAGTAAGTGTCTCCTCCACAACATCTGCAGCCACAACACTGGTACATTGAAAAGATTATTATACTGAGCATCCATAAGTTAGCAAGCTCTGGAACTCGGGTCACCCCTTGTGCAAATGAAATACAAAACACTCCCCAACCATACTGACACACACTGTTCTGCTGTGGGAATGCCAGCTCGTCCGGCATTGCCCCCCCTCCTCTGACAGAAGGATCTCTAAATGCAAAGCTTAATAGAAACAGTTAATATCCTGAGTGTGGCTCTGAGCCATCTGAGCTCTATGTGTAATATAATCGGGTTCATGATGCCCAGAATAGCACTCTAGAGTCCTAGTACAGACTAAGACCTCACTGTATTAAGTGTTGCGTGGACAGTTGCAGTGGTGCCGTTTTCTCTTCTGCAAAATTACTGAGCACCATATACAGGAACCAACCATAACCCGTATTTTACAGAAGCTGGGACACAGGAGAGCAATGTATACTTTTCAAATGTCTTTTTTTGGCAGCTAAATCAAGTTAGTATGTTCACAAACACACTGAGGGAGGGAGGGAAGGGAACACTGAGGTTACTCTCTCCAGAGGAGACAGGCAAAAGCCTAGTTCAGCCAAAGCTCACTGAGGCTCTTTATGTTCCCATTCAGTGATAGAGGTCACTTGTCGAAGCCTGAACCAGATCTGGTACAGGGCTGCCTGCTAAGCATGCTGGCAAAAGGATCTGAGCTATACCCTTCTCTGCAGTTGTTTGTGTTTCTTCAGGAACACCAAAGACCTGGAGTTTGTCCCAACACTGCGTGCACTGCCTTTGCTAAAAACATGCCTTTTAGCTCCAAAGTAAAATTTGTCTTGAATTCTTTGTGCTCTGAAGAAAGAAAGCCCATACACAGGGTCCATGAAGAAAGTAATTGCATGTGCTTGCCAAAACACTTCACTTATGCAAATTCTAATTTTCAGCACAGATTCCAGGATACTTTCCTACCATAAATTCAGGTTAGATCCATGTTTGAGCTGACTACTTTTTGATGCTCTTGAGGTTCACATTGCACAGCAGGTGCTGCTCATACTTCCAAAGCATCCAGAAGTAACAGCTCTTCAAATCATTGATTTTTATGAAGCACTGGGTCATGCTTTCTGGCCTTCAGCTGATCACAGTTCATGAGATTTCTGCACATTTCGAGCTTAGGAACTGTATGTGTTTGTAGTGAATAGAGTCTAGATGCCTTTTGGCAAGATGCCTAAGGCAAAGGCCTCAAGAGAGAAATCCACCATTTCCCACGCTGATACAAATGGACAGGCCTCCTTGCTTCAACTTTTACTTCCTATTTGTGAACTGGCTATGAAGAAGGACATTCTCCTCTCACCTCAAAAAATCTGTGGTTTTTAGCACTGCTTTGCCTTTTTTTTCTGCTGTGTGTTCTTCCCCAGAGAAGAGGAGCCCCATCAGCCCACGCAGTGTCTGATTAGAGTCCATCCTGCCCCAGCAGCATGTTCTCCTGAGCTAAACAGAACAGGTGGGGAGGCAGGAAGAAACTTCCACAAAGCAGTTTCTTAAACCAGATTTACAGGAATACAGTGAAACAGAGCAGAGTCATGGGTGAGGGAAGATTGAACACATTTATAGCTAACCAGCAAGATTGCCACCAGAGACTGTGACCTAAAACAGATTTTCAGGGAGAAACACCAAATCGAACAATCACGTGCAGCCCAGCTGGGAGCTACCACTGCCTCCACTCTTGCTGTACCACTGCAATGCAATCACAACCACAGCACCATCTTTCCCACTGAAGTACCTGTTCCTCTAAGAGGAGGTCATAAAAACTACCTCATCTTTTGCATGCCATGAACGATGAGGATCTCAAAGTCTGAGTGTTGGCATCGAAAGTAACTGCTGTGAAAATGTCACAGGAGATTTTTGCCAGAACAGGTGAGAAGAGCTTTCCAACTTCTTGAAAAACATAATGTGTACAGAGGCAACCCAGTGCAGAACTGCAGGGACAGCAAACACGGAAGTCCCACTGCTGTGCTGAACATTCCTGAAGCTGTTGGTATGGGAAAGAGAAGAAAATTGGCTGCCGCTTTACCTGTAGTCACTCAGGAGACAAGCCATCAATATCTACAGAAATTGTGATTATCTTCTGGAATAATAGATGCAGTTTCTGGGAGAAAGATTTTTCATAGGGATATTTTTGACTATTGGTTGAATAACTTCTTTGTTCCAGACTACAGAGGGAAAAAAAAAAAAAGAAAAAAAGACTCTTCTTGCTATTGCTTTGCCATTCAAGACATTGTCATTGTCACCTTTCAGATGTGTAAGCATAAGAGACAGCAGCAGCTGAGCTGTAGTAATTAGGAGGGAGAGATGTGCAGGCCCCTTGTCTCACATCTTCCTGTTAAGATGTAGTTTACACTTTGGCAGGTTTAACAGTCCCCAGTGAAAATAAGCCATCTGCATCTGCTCCAGCACACCATCCTCATTTCTGAACCCTTCAAGAAGTTCTGGAAAAATCAGCATTGCCTCCCTGCTTTTCTCAAGCCTAAATGCAGTCACAAACCAATTAATTCTCTTACAGTAATGCAGGAACACTGGCTCTAGACCTGTTCACAAGGCATCTACTTAAAAAACAAAAATAAAAAAAATTCCCATTTTATTCAGGCATCTACTGAGTTCCAAGTTTCACTGCTTTCTGTACTTGCAGCAGGGAAGCCAAGAGGGACGCAAGCAACCTTATTCAATTCTATTCACAAGCACCCTTCCTTGGGAAAGCCAATAACTTTCAGAGGGTCTCTGCAGACTTTGCTCCACTGCTTTGCACACTGAAGAATTGCTGGTTGGTAATCCTCTTTTCATTCAGTGAGCACAGACCCAAAGGTTTTCATTCCTGTGAGCTCAGAAATTTCCATTTCCATTTGAGAGAGACATTTTCCTGGCAGTTCTCAAAAGATGCATTTGTAAAATAGGGAAACAACCTCAAGGAATGCTACAGCAGAGAAATAAAGCTGTACGTAGACAGCCTTTCTACCTCAGCCAGGAAAGGAAATTCCTTCCCAGCACCAATGCCCCATAAACACAACCTACTCTGCAACTACCAAACACTTGATCAACACAAAGTGACCAGCTGACCACCCTACCCTGTACAAACACCAAACATTTTCCTCAGTGTTGGTTTCAGATCACCTGGGGCAACAGCCTCCAAAATCTCAAACGAAAGAAAAAGTCCAGAAATGTGTATTTGTGTGTGCATGCAATACAAGCAAAGAAAAGGGGTGTACATCAGAAGGCAGCAGCACATGAGAGAGGTGAAGGTGTTCTACTGAACTCACTACAGGAAGACACACTCATGTTCAGTGGATATAAACTTGTAATCCATAGACTTTTGCTGTCTCCAAAGATAATTAAAAAGCCAAATCCATTGTTGTATCCGTATCGTAAAACGTTCAGAAGTTTGCAAATCCAAAGATGTTGAAAGTTGCTTCTTCCAAGTGCAAAAGATTTAGATGGCCCAAAGCCAAGGCCCAGGAAAAAAACCCTTGTCAGTGGCTCAGGAATGGCAGCTCTTAACACTAACCAAATGCATACAAACCGTCTGGTAGGGCAATTCACAGTATCATCTCCCACAAAAACTCACTTAAAATTGCAGCTATCATTCACCTCCTTACTTCTGTGGCAGGGAAACCTAACTGAGTCTCACTTTGACACTCTCCAAAGTAGTCAGCCGAGTGAGCTATTTCCCCTGCCTTGCTTTGGGAGATTCCTGCTTGGTGTTTCTGTGAAGAGAAACAAGAAGGCTTCACACTGCAACAGGCAGGATCCCCTCCATCACTCCCAGCTCCTTAGCAAAGGCATTCCTGAGGTGCACTGTGCCCTAAAAAATCAACAAAAGCGTTCCAGGTTTCCCGGCAGCTGGAAACTGGAATTCTGCAGTGAAGGCAAACACCTCTCCAGCTAAAGCAAACACAGCCAGGGAGCCCCTGCTGAGCACCACAGCTACTGTCAAGTGGGACGGAGGGAGAAGGTGGGATCATAGGGCATCTGGCTAACAAAGGGCAATCCAACATAAAGGCAGAAGATGGTCATAAGCCCAGCCCTGACATAAGCATTCCTCTGTGCAGGCATGTGCTTGCCAAAATGGTTTATCAGAATAAATACACAAAACTTCATTTTTAGAGCAGTGACCATCTTGCCCTGATACAGATGGTACTTTTGCCTTTAAGAGCATTTATTTTAGTGTTTAGAAGACCTATGTAAAAGATCCTGCAAAAATACAGAACAAAAATAGCCTAGTCTTAAACAGCTTATAACTTAACTCTAAAATAAACGAAGACAAAGGGAACAGCAGTGATCAGTATGAGCAGCACTCAGCTCAGCAGAACAGGACAACTGCTGTTTCCAGGGGTAAAGGAAGGCATTTGGGTTTGTTTTTTTTTTCTTTTTAAAGTATATAACAGGAAAAACCTGATGAAAGATTTGAGAGAAGAATTATTAGGTGGGTTGGAATACATTTATGGGCCAACCACCTCTCTAAGAGAAACTAAACCTTGTGCTGCTTTTTTGAAAAGCAGCACAAGGAAACAACAGAGGGTAATGTTACCAGACAAACAGCAGCAAGAGCCCAGTTTCCAGCACTAATATTTGCTAGATTGCATACAAAAAACTAGATGGGCTGCTTCAGTACCTCATTTTCAGTTGCACTTGGTGAGTAGGGGAAAGGAGAAACCAAGCAGGGCTGAAACAGTGACAGTAAAAGCAAAAGTGCTGACTGCCTCAAACGCTCTTACAAAAGGCACAAGCCCATCAATACCATAAAATATCTCTCATTCAATAAAACAAAGGCATCTTCCTTCAGATGCACCCTGACAGCTGGAAAAAATACCCAGATTTTACCATCTCCCCCTCCTGATGCTTATGCTGTCCCACAGGGAGTTTCCTGGTAACACTTTCAGTGCATGGATGGGAGGCAGCAGAGGGTAAGTGTGAACATATTTACTTATGTCAGACCCGATCTGGACTGCAAATCCAAGTCAAACCCTCACTTTGTAAGGCACATACACTCACTGTATTTTACCCTCACTGTAAGGCACATTTTCCTTTCCACTCCCTTGAAGAACCACCAGATACCAGTCCACATACCCCTTCAGGGTAAACCCTGGTCTATCTACACCAGGTTAATTGAGACACACAGATGCCAGGCAGCTGACGGTGCACAGCAATGGTGCAAAGCCAGCAGCCCCATCAGCAGGTGAGTGCCAGGAGCTCCCACACCACAAATCATCCCCCCGAAGCCTGAGGGAGATCCAGCTGGCAGAGTTGTGTTCTGCTTGGGAAGACCGTGAGTGGCACTAAAAAGCCCTGAGTCTCAGGAAAGAAATAACAGATGAATGTGCTGGGTGAAGGACTCCTACATATGTATACGTGGAGAGACACACACAAAGGAGGGCGGGGGGGCGGCTGGGAAGAGTGACAGCAAGACTTGTCTCTGGGCCTTGTGCTTATTTTGACCTTTCAGTTAAAGATTCTCCAAAAAGGCACTGCTCAGCCCCAAGCCTGATTAGATGTCTTGGGAAAAACAGAGCACAAAGAATCACACATGAATGAGCACAGAGCCATAACACGATCTTGATATTCCCACCCATCCATATGGCCAAAAAAAGCGACGTTCTTCAATGCAAACATTGGCAGCAGCAATATGAAACTAATGTGTTAATTAGCAGATTTTGCAATCCAGCACACAGCAGAGACTGCTGATGGTGGCTATTATATAGTCAATCAGAAGTGAAACAGAACAAGTACCACGTTACTTAAACCCAAACAAACAAGGTTAATAATTTGCTAATTGCATATTTCTGGCCTGAGCAGACCAAGGTCTGTTTTTCAAGCTTCTTTTCTCAAAGGTATTTTGAAATGTATTTAGTAGGGCAAGCTCTCCATCACTTTCAACTCTTCTCTTTGTTAACATTCAGTCTCAACTTGAATGTTTAGCTTAAATTCAAGAAAGGCCACTGCCTTGCTTTACACAGCATCAGACTAAATGAACTCAGTGATTTCCCAGCCTTGTAAAACTCTTTAGTTTTTAGCCTGTAAACAATCACAAGTTATTCTGGAACAATCAGAGGCGAAATTACAACATTCATCAGATTTACTTCTTGTATAGGATTTTCACATTGAATGCAAGAGAAGATTATGAAACTGAATTACTTAAATGCCATTGGAATTTAACATAATTCCTTAGAGTACATGGGTTTACACACTAAATGCTTAATAAAACTCTACTCTCGTAGAAAGTTTAATCAATAAAATAAATACCACAAGACAGGTGAAATACACTATTTATTTTACCATTACACTGATATTTCTAAGAAATATAAAAAAATATCAAGAAGATTTCATTTTTAGGAGATATTTGAAGTACAAACCTCAAGCTGACACTCCTGTCATGAACAGTATTCTTTATATCCAGGATGTACCACTTATGGTGCATGAAACATCTAGACATAAAGTTTGGAAGGAAAAGAACAAACAGGGATGAAGAACACAACTGAATTGTTTTAGGGTTATTTCTAAAGCACAGAAAACCAGAAATCAATTGCACCAGGACTAGTCAGAGTCACATAATTTAAGGTACAGCCGCTCTGATTTCCTGCTTAACACACAGGCACTGTTCCATTTTATCCACTCACACCTCCATGAAGCCCATTAAGTGGTTCTGTGAAATGCAGTGGTTTATGGCATCCAGACTAAAGGCCTTTGGAGGTCAAGACATAAGTTCACTACTCTGCTAATAGTTTGCTACAATGGCTGCATCACTCTTTCTGGCAGTGAGGCCAGACTAATTTCTTATTTGTTTGCCTTCTGCCTTGAGCCATTAATTCCTTCTCTGCTGGATTAAAGAGGAGCTCCTCAGAGTCAATTATGCACATGTTTTAAACAAGTCACCTCTCAACAGCTCTTCTGGCAATCAACAGATTGGTCCTGTCAGTGTCTCAGTACAAGGCATCTTTTCTTGAGTCCTTGAACAGCTTATAACTATTTTTGTTTTGTTTGTTTTAAAATATCAATTTGATTGTCCTCCCCCCACCTCTTCCCCCTTCTTCAGGGTCAATGCTTTGGTGAGGCACAGTCAGTGAAAAATCAGCATCTCTGGCACACTGAAGTCCGAACCTGCCTGTATCAGATGGATGTAATTTCACTGGACCCGTTTCACAGCATAAGGGAGCAGCTACAGAAATCAGGCTGCAAAGATCGTATCAGTTCACTAACAGTCAATTACCTGACTGTACTGAGTGTAAGGAGCTCATATCTTTCTTAATCACCATTTAATAATTTCTCCAAAACCTCTAAGGAAAAGTTCACTACCTCCCCCATTCCGCCAAAGACTTACATACTATTCAGAATATTCAAGCAAGAAAATCCCAACATTCCTGTCATTTCCAGCTATGGTTTTGAATTTGTCCTCACCATGGCCTGCTTCTCTGCTGAATCAACATTAGCAGTGGCTTTAGACTTATTTTCATAATACTGATGAACTACTGAACAGAAGAGAACACTACTGATGCTTGCTGAAGTCACCTGCTAGGAATACCACTTTCTGAAATGTACCCAGTAACCCATGATTTCAGAAGCATCAGCCTTTTCTTTTAATTAAATAATTATGAGGTATGCTGTTGGTGTTGGCACAGATCAATTATTCATACCATTCACTCCAAGTCAAACATCCAAGGAACACATTACGTGAATAGTCACCTGCTGCCGTGTTTCTTTCCAGCAGCACTTTCTTACCGTTAATACAACCCATCCCTTCAGAGGTGTATATCCTCTGAAGTATACACCAAAATTGTAACCACCCATCTCAAACCTCCCCAAAGACCTGACTTATTCAAGATGACTGCATGAAAAGCATTAATTCCTTGTAGATGTTAACCAGGCATTCCGTATCACAAGGACTGGTACCTTCCTCTACTTCTGTTCTAGCAGGAGGCCCACTGAACTTGCACCTCTAACCAGATTTCCATTGTGTGGCACTTCTCATTTTGTGTTACTTCTCATTTTGTGTTATACAATAAACGTACATCTAAGTTTGCAAAGAGCACAAGGCAGAGAGCTTATGCTCTGTGCACAGGCAGGAGCACAGGCCAGGTTTGGGTGCAGGTCAGTGTGACAGCTGGAAGGGCTCTGCCTCTTATACCACTTGGAAGAAAATAATTCCAAGGCAATAGTAGAACGAAACATGTGGCTTTTACCAGTCCTTACCTTGGCATTTTCAAAGCAAGAAATTTACTTCCCATTGTGAAGCCCCAGCTCAGCTACCCAGGAACACCAATACCTGGCTGTCTGTCAGGGACAAGATCACCAAGACAGCTCCAAGTAGCAGGAACAAGCAGCCTATGGAAAACGGGTTTCAGGGAATGCTACCCATCAGTTTTAACAGCAGAAAGTCTGCTCATATTTATGCATGACCGCTCAAGTGAACTGCATGACTGCTTTTGTTGATCTGCTAGCAGCGATCCATTCTTTCAGTAGGAACACCAGGAGGAAGCCACGCTGGGACTGGGCAAGGGAAAAAAACACCCCGTGGACATACTGAATGGGACAGAAAATTCCCCTACAATTTCTGTAAGTTTATTTCCAGCAATGACCTGCATTGACTTTTCTAGCAGCTTTTTGGGACACCTTCACACATCAAAGCCCAAGCCACACCACAGTAGTCATTTTGACTAAATCTACTTTAGAAATTGATTAAACCATTGATTTTTTTCATAGTTTAGACAGACACAAAGTGACCTTTCCATCCCACAAAAAACCAAAGGGAATTAACACATGTAAACAGAGTCTTCATTTAAAAGGGAGTGTTTTGCTCCCTAGAAGAAAAGTCCTGCAATACTTTTTTTTTTTCTTGCAGCTCTCAAAAGATCAATTCTCCTTCCTCCACTTTTCTGTCCAAAACAGGCCAAAGGCACTAGACTTCTCCAAGCATACACAGAAAAGCAGCCTGAAGACAAACACAAGTCTTCCTGTAGGTCACCAAGCGGTAAGGACATCAGTACTATTTTATCAGCTAACAGTTCTATTTCAGTCTGTGAAGCAGCAACACAGAGGACAGTTCACAGTAGAGATAAGAGTTCTACAAGCACAAGTAAGTTTTATCCTTTATACAGAAAAGAGGGGTTTGAGATATATTTTCCATTACTGAGTGGAATAACAAGGATGGTCCATGTGTTTATACTGGTTGAGACCATTTCCCTTGTGAATCACTGCATACATATAATTTTTACCTGCTTAAAATAAACACACTGTATTTTGGGTAAAGTTCCTTCATTAGGACCTTGTGCCTTCTGGTACTTCCTACATGGTGCACTTGGGGATGCAGATTACAATCCTAGAGCTGAACAGCCAGGTGTCATTTGTGTGTTGATGATCAAACAGGCTCTGGCAGCCTGCTTACAGAAAAGTGTCTGTAATTGTCACTGTGGCACCCGTTAGGATCACACTGTGCTGGCAGCACTGGGAGGAAGGGAAACAGATGCACAGCCCAATTGCTTTCAAACATTCAGGAAAAGGATGAAACCACAGAACTATGAGTGCAGGTCATTCTCCTGTAACAGCTTTGCCCAGCGCAGCAGCATCCTGGGACTTGCATGTGGGTGCTAAACACCTGCACCAGGCACAGACACAAACCTTTGATCAGCAAGAGAACACTGAAATGCAAAAGTACTTAAACAGAAATGTTCTTGGCACTGTGTGAGCAGCACCAGCATGCAAGTTCCTCCCAGCAGGACACCCATCCCTGTCATCCACTGGAGGGTAAACACTATGCAGATGTTATTTGTCTGTAGCTAATGAATTTGGCATCCACAGATCCATGGCAAGAGCTCTGTGCTATAGCAGGTCTGTGATGGAGGGGTGCTGTAGATGTATTTGGATGGCTGGATCCAAAATAACACTGGTCTGTGTTATGTCCATCAGCTTGCCTACTCTTTCTACTCTTCACAACTCTCATTCACAGAGTGTTCAGAGAGTTCAACAGAGACAGCTCTCCACAGTGGTGAAGCCTAGTTAAGCATTGTGAACAGCGGCCATTATCAGTATAGGTCATTAAGGAAAGCTTCATGATGCCACCACCCTGTACAGAGAGGCATCAGACCCACAATGAAACAGAACAATTACTTGCAAGACAATTGATGGCAAGGGGCTGCCTGTGTTCTATGCCCAGAAAATGCATTTACAAAGTTCAAATATCCTGAACAGTACTGCCACTACAACATACAGGAATAACTATAAAATATAATTAGCAAGAAAGCACGATTGTCAGAAGCCTTTATATTTGTGGCACTCTGCTGAGCTTGTTACTGAGGCTACTGACACAGGCTTTCACCTCCTCTGCAGACCAGTTCAGTGTGGAGAAGGAAGGGGCCATGGTGACATGGGCACTGTGAGGACAGAGCTTTAACTGTCCCAAGCCCAGAGAAAGCAAAACGGGCTAAATGGCTCTTTCATCTGGTCCTGTGCAGCTGCTTATATGGCCACACTGCCAGCAGCACAGTCCCTACTGCCCATCTGTGCTGCTGTGGGACATAATCTTGCAGGTACCTGCCCTCTGGGCAGTACAGAGAGCAAGAGCAGCATTTGTATGGCAGCTGCTCTACCCCTTTTTCTTCTACACTCCTTTTTCTTTAGCTCTGCATCATCTCAGCAGTGCTGGGCACAAAGCATAACCAGACACTCCAGCTCTGGGACTCCAGCTGCCTGTTACTGAGGCCAAGGAGCTCAACACATCGAGTCACTCAGGGATGGCAGAGCCGCAGGGGCTGCTCTGCCTTCCTGCCAATTCAAATTTTGCCTATGCTGCCAAGAGGACAAGCTGGTAGCAATCACCCAGGGCCATTCTGAAATTGCACATGCACCTCCGTTGGCTGTCACACATCTGGAGAGCAGTTTCTGGTTACAAATCCCCAAAAGAGAGGAAAAAATTTAGATCAAAGGAGGAAATAAACAGTACGAGGCAGTGTTACCCATTACAGCCACAGCAGTGCCTCAAAAGGCACAGTCGCACAAGGGAACCACACCTCTCCATCACAGCCATGACAAAGCTGCACTGCCACGCAGGACAAACAGCTAAAAACCCCTGCAATCTTCGTCTTAAATCTCTCTCAAGTTTCAGGTTGACATGAAATGCAATTCAAAATACGTTTCAGCTAAGGATCAGAATATAAATACACAAATGCTATTGTCTCCCTAGATACTTCAACCTTTCTGCAGCCTCATTTCATCAATTTCTATCAAAATGCTGAAAAAATCTGGCAAATAAACCGAGCTCCTGGTTAGTACTGCTCCATTTCCCACAGTGGCACACATAGATCTCATGCAATTAATTCAGTTGCACATCAGCTTACTGTTCTCTTGGGTAGAATCATTCAGTAGTGGACTGTACGCAAGAATTCAAGCAGGAAGCAAATAAAGATCAAAATACTGATGTCAGTTCAATTCAAAAGCCCAGGAACTGCTTCTGCACTAGAGATCTCCAGCACACACAACTTTTGGCTACACTAGGAGACAGTAGAAGACAAGTGAGAAGGGCTTACGACTCTGGTGTGTAGAAGACAGCAAACAGGTGATCAAAATGCTCATCACACGTGTTACCAAAATGTTCTCACATATAATTTCATAATTCACAATCACAATCGCTCTCTCCAGCATTTTAAGAGGGTTCAATGCAAAAAAATCTTGGGATCAAGGCAGAAAGTACTAAAGAGAGAGTTGCTTCAGGGCCATTACCTAACTCCAAGCTGTCCAAAACCCTACAGAAGCTTCAGTGAGGACATTATTTCTGACAAAGCCTGGTCTGGCAGGACCATCTCTGAAGCCATGGTTCCTCTGCTTTAAATTTTTGTTGCCTGAAGGACTTCCAGCTGAGCAGAACAGTCAGCAGGCAATGCCAGGAGCATTTTCTCAAGCATTTGCTTAGCCAGCTGTTCACAAAGGTTGGCATTTCTTTATGGAAACTAGAGAACCCGAAAATTCTTCAGTGTCTCACACAGGAGGATAAAGGCATGGGCACTTGTAAGCACAGAGAGATTTCAAGAGCACACAATCTTCAGGAGTCAGGATCGGAGAGGGGAGACAGGTGGCACCCCAGTTCTTAACGTAACTCCACACGAAGAGCAGGGAAGCCACTCTAACCAAATTGTGAAATAGTGCGGTATAGGAAAGCTAAAAGAGCAGAGATTGAAACAAAAATTATTTTAAAATTACATACATGAGCAGAAACCCTCAGCTGAAAACACTACTTCTATGTAGTAATTTTGAGAATTATTATAACAGGGTAAGACATCAAGCATACCCATTCTATTTATAGCATGACATGCACTTTAGTTAGAAAACAAGTTTCATCAGCATAAATGCTTGAACACAATCAGCTTCCTCCACCTGCACAGTTCCAGGCACAACTACCCTCCTGCCAGGCAGAGCTGCAGGGAAGGGTAGGACGCAAGAAGGGCTGCACTCTCCTTGGAGTAACTTCAGCAGCAGGATGAACCCCATCATTGCGATGCAATACCACATTATGCCGAGATAAGCTGACACACATGTTTTTTTCACTGAAAACCAAAAGCACTGGCTTTAATTTCAGAATTAAGGAAAAGTGCAAAGAGAGGGAGAATGGTGATGATTTGAAATTGCCTGCACCTGCAGATACAAAGCAACAGCAAACGATTTAGTCAATACCTTACAGCTGTGTATCCCAATGGCTCAGCACAGATTCTATGTGGGTATCTGGAGCAAGTGGTGACAATTCCTAAACTCCACTCCCCAATACAGAACCAGCCAAGCTAAACCACCACCAGAAGCAAAGATCAGTTCCTTTACAGCCTATGACACAGGGAGGAATGACTTCCCACATGAGACAGACCAGGAATAGATACAAGTAGCAAGATAAAATTACAGTGTTCAGATACTTCAAGAAGGGAAATGAATTACCATTTTCTAAAAGGCAGTAGCTATGAAGTTGCAAGAATTTTGAGAGCAACAGCACTGGTGCAGAGCAGAGCCTGGGGAAACTCAAGAGTTCCAGGCTGTTCCACAATTAAACTTCAGAGCCAAAAGCAAAGCAAAGTCTCACACATTTAGCAGGCACAGAAGAAGTGATCCTAACAGTACTTGCAGTTTTTATACTGCAAGTAAATCACTAAATTTCACATTCAATTGAAGTATGGCATCTGGAAATTTCCTTAGGATCTGTTTCATTTGAAGATTCATTTCACATTTTGATCAACAGCTAAAATCAGATCATGCTACCACAAAGTTCTTTTCTGCTTCCTTTTCCCCTCTTTTTCTTTCTTGAGATTGGCAGGCAGGACTCGAAAGTGAAGGTCTAAAATGAAACTCAGGCTATTAGAAACTATTTAAAAATTGATTCAATAACAAAACAACAAAAAACCAAACAAACAAACAAACAAACAAAAACTCAAAGCAAAAAATCCAAACCAAAACAACAACCATAAAAATCAACCTAAACTGAAACCATTTGTTTCTTTTTTTCTTTCCCTCACAAGCATTGGGAGGCAGGACTTACTTCTAGTTCATGAAGACCTAAATTGTTTCCTGGAACCTCAGAATAGCTCAGATGTCTTAGTTACTACTTGGCTGAAAAAAAAAATTATTAGCAGTGAAAACAAGTCCTCCGCATTTATTACTTAAGCAGTTGGGGAGAAGAGGCAGAGCCTTAAAGAGCTCACACCAAAGCACTGTGGTTCTCCCATTAGTCAGGGCTGCATGTTGGTACAGGTTGGAACATCCTCCTTCATGTTTTTGCACCTTTGCAGCTTAGCAAGTCTGAGCTCCAGCAACTACAACCCCGGCCAGTTTATTAAGCAGGGGAGCATGTCAGTTATCACTGTGGCAAACCACAGCACGCAGGCTGATTCTTCATGGTTCCAGAGAAATATGCAGGTAGCAAAACCCCCTCCATGCTGTTTTCAGAGAGTTTCCTAGACTGAGTGTGCCACTGGGAAAGGTCCTTTGGCTTTCACCACTGTCCTGGAGTAAAGACTGTGCAACTCATGAGTTTACTGTTTCCCAATTAAATTAAGCATCTACTCTGCCTTCCAGAACAGTGGTATCACGTCACGAGACTGCACACATGCTGCTACTGCCTCAATCACTTGCTTCTGAAAAACACATGCAAGAATTTATAGGAATTGTCTTCCGGCACTGAGACGAAACCAGACAAAGCTCAAATAATGATCAATATGAATCTTCTCTAAAGACATCATCACAACCATCAGGTCATCAAAGACGCCTCCAATAATAGGACAGGGAAAATGATACCAGCACAATGAAAGACCAGCTGGCACATTCCCATAAAGGCAAAAGCAGCCCTCCTGTGGTTTTCATGAACAGCAGAAGATGAATCCTTTCAGATACAGTAATCCTGCGATCAGATACTCACAAGAACAACAAATAAATGCAGCTCAAATCCAGAGCTTTAACAGATTATAGGGAATGCAAAGGAGAGTCAGTAGAACACATCAGATCTCAGCATGCAGAGCACAAAGACGTTTCA
Source organism: Tichodroma muraria (assembly GCA_013390105.1). NCBI lineage: Eukaryota > Metazoa > Chordata > Aves > Passeriformes > Sittidae > Tichodroma > Tichodroma muraria. The sequence goes on from WAAG01077290.1 coordinate 126,385, forward strand.
CTGAAGATCCAGGTGAGCAAAAGGCACCAGTCCAACCCCTGCTTCCTGAAAGTAGCTTGTATCTAGAAGGCTAATTCTTACAAGGAAGCAGGCAGGCTCATGCCTCCTCTGCCTGCTACCACCCTGCACAGCCTGCAAGCTGGGATGAATCAAAGTCCTATCATCTTCCTCCAAGATGCCCTTATGCAAGCTTGGGAGGGTTCAGCTAAGAACTTGGCTACAACAAACAATTTGAAGTTTCAGGAGGGAAAAAAACAACAGCTACAAACAAAACCAGCACAGATGGAGAGGCTGTCAGTGAGGAGAAGAAACTGAAGCCCTTGTGAGTTTGCTTTGACAGGCAGCAGGAAGGACTGAGACAGAGAAGAAGATGACAGAAGAGAAATAATGTCAATCTACCCAATTCAGCAGTAAAGCTTTTACCAGTAAAAAAATCTCATGCCTTTCTGGGGAGTGGCTGCTTCATCTCTCTGAACTTCTCCTCGTCTGTTGCTTTCCCTCTAGCTGACACTGAAACTTACGCTGAAAACGATACCATGCTTCCCTGTACTCATCACTGCTGGCTAAAGGAACACTCCAGAGTACAAACAGCAACAGTGGAAGACAGAAAGTGCAATTACTTTTGTCTTCTGTTGGACAGTGCTGGATAGCACACACCCCACACAGGCAACCTGGGTGGGTGCTTTTTCCTTCAGAGCACACCCAACATACAACTGGCACTGCTTAATTTGGCAGGCAGCCTCTCTCCAGGCTCACGGGGCCACCTTCGGCAGCAACAGATACTTTTCAGACTCGTTCAGCCCTTGCAGGCTCTGCTGGCATTGCCAGGAAAGCCCAAGCGTGCCAGCAGCAGCAACACTCCAGCAAGAACCCCGCTTCACACAAAGACTGGCACTGAAGGGAACAGCTCTGCACACTCATTACAGCCCTCTGTCAGCTATTCCCTCTGCCCTTATATGGGAACATCCCGTGGCCCCGCTGGGAATATGATGCTGTTGGTGGACATGAAAGGTAAGGCAATACCTGAACTGTCAGCAGGCAAGGGCAGAATTTTTCTGTTCTGAAAAACAAGCAGAGTCTTGGAGCCTGAACTCTTTACAACGTTCACATGGGAGAAAGCAGAGATTAAAAGTGTCAACTGCTGACAGTCTGCACCTACCTTTCTCAAGAGTTATGCTGGTGATTTTAATCTTATTAAATATTGTTAATCGTATTACTAACCTAACTCTTTTCACATGTTGGAAAAAATTTAAAGAGAAAATTCCATATATGACCATGCTATAGTAAATGCTTTCTGGCCAAATCTCAGTTCAGGGCAAGTCCCTGGCTTGCAGATTCCAGTTCAGCTGGACACAGGTGTGGATGTGGATGGAAATAGTCCGCTCAGCACCAAACTACCTACGAGTCACCTTCCCTGCAAGATTCTTCTCCATGCATAACTTGTTTGCTTTCTTCTCCTGTGATTCTGCTATGCATTGCTGGCCTCTCAAAGTGACCCTATTAAAACCTGTGAAATTCCATGCCCCATTTGTAGCAAGGGGAAAGACCAATTCCCCCATTACAATGCAAAACCACGTAGCAAAACAGCTCAGTGCATCAGCTTCCCCCTGAACCAGGGTGAATGCTTCCATCACTAGCTTAGCCCCCTGACGTCACACAGACACATCATTAATATAAGTCATCGATTTCTGCATTTCATACACAAGGCAGAACGCTTCTGTGATCCCTGTTCAAAAAGCGAGGTCACAAATGAGCAGATCACATGCAGCCTTACACAGAATAGAGCACTTGTTTGAGTAAAATACTGACCCCGCTGTTTTACAACACGCAGGGTTGTAGCCCCTTCCTCTTTGTAACTCCAGCAGCGCTCCAGATACTCTCCCAGGACTACTCCTGTTCCAGATTGTTGCCCTGAGATAAAGCAGCAGTCACAGAAAGTTTAGATTTAAGAAAAGAAAGATCTCAAATTGCAGCTCCTGGAACACAAAACACACCTGCTCAGAGGGGCCCAAACACTTGCTGCAAACTCTTTCAAAAGGAATGCGTTCAAGGTGGAAAACGAGATCTCCAGACCAACAGGAATTATCGAGCCAGTGCGCTCCGAGGAGCGGGGCGGGGGCCGGGCAGCCCTTCCAGCGCGGCCGCACGGGCTGCCCGACCCTCAGCCCGGTGCCACCTCCCACCGAGCCCTGCCCAGATCGCGGGGGGCTCGCCCGGTCCCACTGCTCCCCGCATCCCGGCAGCGCTACCGCCGGCGGAGGGGCTCGCCGCCCCGCCGCCCGCTCCTGCTGCTCCTCCGGGGCGCGGAGCCGCGGGGACCGTCGCCCTCCTCCCCCTAGAGCCAGCCGCGGGGGCAGCTCGGAGCGAGGGGTATCCCAGCCCACCGGAGCCCACTCGCCCCGCCCGGGAGGCGCCGCCGCTCCGGAGGGGCCGCGCCCATCCCCCCACGCGGAGACAAAGCGCGGCCC
>WAAG01077290.1:128930-145852 GCA_013390105.1 Tichodroma muraria
GGAAGGGGGCGTGGCCAGCGGCCCCTCCGCGCCCGGGCCGTGCCCGGGATCCGCGGCCGGGGGCCGGTAGCGGGCAGGGGCTCCTGTCGCTCGGCACAGCGAGCCGCTGCCTTTACCGGGCAAGGCCCGGGTCCTGGACGTTGCCACCAAAACGAGCGGCGGCTGCCGGCCGGTCCGAGTGAACAGCTCTGCGCCAGAGGGGTCCGCGGCGCCGCTGATGAGAGCTGGGCTTTAAGCTGTGTATTTTGGAAGAATTCGCATCATTTCTCTTGTCTCTGCGTTTGTAGCAATGCAACTTTGCAGTTAGGCTCGACAAGCCGTTGTGCTCGGCTCTCTTTAGCCGGGAGGTGCGAGTGAGTGGGAAGCTGCAGCGGGCACGGGGCACAGGGAGCAAAACCTGACAGCAAACCTGACAGCAAACCCAGTTTGTCCCCCTGGACACACACAGCATCGGGAGTCTTAGGCACAGCACAGCTCCAATTTGCAGCGTATGTGGGGACCAGCACATTAGCGAGATTGAAGAATGTGACAAAGCATGGTTATCTCTAGTTGCAAAACAGAGAAGGGCATACCATTCTAGCTGAAAGTCTCTGAAGACAAAAGCACCATAAAGCAGAAGCGCCTGAAGTGATATGTGTATCATCAACTGACTGCTGTTTTGTGATTTTTATTCCCGTGAAGCTGGAAGCTCCAGTTATGGGCAGAGCAGAGGCTGGTGCTCTGTGTAAGAGACAAAGGCATTTCTTGCCACTGAGACTGACTGCATAAAACCCTCACTCTGAATTAGGGGTAAGGTCTGTCAGTAACAGCTCTACAGAGGGACAGGATTAATGCTCCCATTTTTCTTGCTCACACTGTAACTTCTGTGTTTCCCAGATGTGCTGTGCTCTGCTGTGTTGTTGATCAGTGAACATACAGTTAGTCTAACAACTGGCTTGCTATGCATGAAGTGACTGACTGTAAGTACTGGTCATTTGCCTGCTGAACTGACTGCCAGATATATTGCAATCCCAGACAAAAGATGGAGTTATGCCTTAATCATCCAGCCACGAATTCTGTGTGGAGGAGAGAAAACATCTCTGAGGATGTGAAGAAGTGATTCAGGAGCTGTAGGTAAAGCGAACTGAGGAAGGGTGCCCTGGCCTGGGTTGTGCAAAGTACAGAATTTGCCTCATGCTGGGGTGCCCATCACTTCTCATTTAGGCTACAGATGAAGCTACAGATCTCCATTGAAGACATAATGCTGCTCTGAAAGTCTGAATCGGGCTTTCCTCCCACATGCATTTTTGACATTTCAGAGGGACATAGTTGGTACAAATCCCATGTCCAGAAGTGTCATTAAACATCTACTGTCTTTGTTACAATACATCAGTCTCTCATATTCCCAGCCCCCAAATTTTATGAAGGAAAAAATATGTCTGAAAGTTTAGAGATGCTAAACAGTCCCCAGGATGTGGCAGCATGACCACGGTCTCCCAAAGGAAGGAATTATTTCAGAGGCAGCTGCTGGCTGTCTCTCTGGACCTTTGCTCCTTGGCCCTTCGTTATGCTGAAGAGTCCTTGGAGCCTGCTGTATGCAGAGTCCATGAGGACTCCCATGAGGAGATGATCCCTTGCTGGTTCTTCTCCCAACACAGTAAAAGCCGTCCTATTACCACACCGCACCCACTGAATCGCTCTTTGGCTTAGGGCTCACTGAATTATCATCTCACTAATCAGAGACATTTTAACTGCACTCAAATTGCATCTGCCAAAATCCAGTTTTGGTGACTAAGAACATTAAAAAAAAAAATCCTAACTTTTCTTTGCTCCAACCCATTCCTGACTCAAAACACTAATCCCCTTTGTGCCTTTCCTCCAGAGCCAGTCCCAACCTGCAGCCCCTTCTGTCTGGTAAAAAACATCTGCAAGCTTCACTTAAAAGGCAGCAAAAACCCCTATGAGAGCACATTTGAAAGAAGAAGCTTTTCCTTCTGTCCCTTCTGGCAGGGTTGGTCCAGAGAACTGGATACAGGGCCTGCCTTGGGAGCAGGGCAAGAAGAGCTTCTGTGCACTTTAGGGATGTTTCAGTGCCCTCCTCCCACCCCTCTTACAGCCCTTCTGAGTGACAAAGGTATTATAAAACCACTGTGGGATTAATCATTCCCCCTTTTGGGAAGAGTTTTTATCAGCACAAAAATTTTGCAGTTCTTAAAAAAACACAAGCAAAGCAATCAAACCCTAGAGAAAAAGCTAATTCTCAAACATTATACAGCTGAAAGTGGTGTCACAAAAAGAACAAACATCTTGAGGAACAAATAAAAACAATTTTTGATTTTCATTTGTTCAGAAGTTTTTGTTTTGTTGTATTGTTTTTAGTATATTTAAATCCCTAAAGGATCCTTTTCTGTAAAAACCCTTGTTAATGTCTGGTTCTAAGCAGGTTAGCTAGGTTTCTTACGTAACTATTATGATAATCACAAGGCTAGCAGCTGCTTATGCTCCTTTTGATTTCCTTCTTACTCTTCCTCTCCTCCAAGCAGGGGATGAGACAGTTTAAGAAAGTCACAAGGGATATGTGAATACTGTCTATAGCTTCTGGAAATAAAGCGTACTTAGAGCAGTAATTCAGGGACCAACAGAAGGTTAACTACATCTACCCTGCTTCATATCTGACGCCATTCCTTTCAAGCTTTCATTCATCAGAACATTCAGAAACAGCATTAAGGTCTTTGTTATGGCCATTTGGGCACCTACAGGTCTGCTGGCAGCAGTCTGTTGATGTTTAAGGATCTGTTTAACTATAAAAAATAGCCAACACCCCAGAACCTGCAGGGGTAGAGCAAGAGACTCTGAGCACACACACATTTGCATAGGTTTGCTTTTCTCCCTGCAGAACACAGCAAAACAAGCTTGGGACGCTTGTGGCAATCCCTTTATCTTGGAGCTCTGCTGCTGTGTTTAAGCACAGACCTTCTCAGATTATCCGACTGCCAAGCACCAGAAATCACACTTCTCTATGCTTTATGAGTGAGGTCATGAATGCAACTTGCTAGCAAAAATCTGGCAATAAAATACAGTTCTAAATATATTATGGACAAATCCAGCATTGTCTGCCTTTTCCTGGTTTGCGAACCTCATTCCTACAGCGGATCTCAAACCTGTTTCTGAGGTAAACAGGACATCTCTACCACTCCTATGCTCCACAAGGAGGGAAGAATTTGTTTTTAGAAGGAATGTTGTGAAAGGAACTGTCTTTTCCAAACAAACAGACACAAAGAAATCAACAGGAGCACCTGCAACTTCCGACCAGGATCCTAGAATGTTGGAACATTCAAAACCCAAGTATTAACAAATAAATATATATCCTGAATGTGACACTACCTCTGACTGCTTTTGTCCTGTCTTCTTAAGCAACAATTTCTAGTTCTCTCATGAGTGGAAGGTAGAGCTACTTTTCTCTTCAGAATGCACCCACTGTTAGAAATCTGCAGTGACCTCATTCAAAGTTATTTCCATAGCCACAAGCTGTTTGCTTTTGAGTTACTGGTGGTTTCTCAAGGAGCAGTAAGAACTCAAAATAGCTTGACATGGGCCAAGCTCAGGCCACTGCCACCCATTTTTCTATAGTTAGTATCTATCAAAGGCCTTCCTGTTGCTCTTACCAGGTTCTCTCAAGCTCAGCTTCTCTGTCTTGCCAGACAGAGGAACTAATATGAATGAGCACTGGCTTCCTCTGACTTATACACAGTACCCAGGTCAGTCCCTGGCCTCACCAGTCCTGTACATGATTTTGCAACCACCATCCCCCTCGGATGAGCATTTGGGGCACAGGGCTGGCTGAGCCATTGTGCCTAGAGAGGTCTTTGCTCACAGAGTAAGAATTCAAGTCTCAAAAGGCCTTAGCAAGCAGAAATTACTCGTTGAAGAAAGGATCTGCTGAGAGACCTCATTCCAAAAGTGAAACTCAACTCAACTATCTATTATAAACCTTTTTAATAACACAGAGGTATGCAACAGAACAACAGAACGCAGGCTGTGAGGGGGTTTTTTGCGTTGGTTTTTTTTTTCTTTTTTTTTTTTTTGTGTATGTGTGTGTTTTTGTTTTTACTAGAATAGACCTGAAGAGCACAGGCAGCAAAGACTGAATTAGAAAAAACTAATTCACTTAGTCCTGGCTGAATCATCAGGAAACATGCACTGAGATGTCATGTGCTTGTGTAAATCACTGCTGCAAATGTACCTGGACTGAGGTGAGTGCCCAGGTAAACACCCCTGAACGGCTGTGCTGGTTTTGTTCAAACTCATGTATTTGCTGCCCGCGCTACCATGACAGAGGTTTGGCACAAAGTACTGAACAGATTATACATATAGTCCATGTTATAGCATCTTCCTGGATATTGCCTTCAGCCAGCTCAGGTACAGCTGCCGCTGCTGCAGCCACACCTTCTGGCTTTGGGGTGCACATACAGTGCAGTGCCAAGAACACATTTAGACCATTGCCACAATGGAGCGATGATTAATCCAGGATTGAGGGAATACACAAATCTTCTCTCCTAATTGTTATATAGTCACAGTTAATTACAAGGGTTTTTTCCTAATTGAAATTATTCTGCTGTCACTTCACATAGGAGGATTTAGCAAGGAAGAGCAGAACTAAGCGAGCCATGGTAATTACTTATAACACAGAGCTCTGCCAGCGGCACACAGGATCTGTTCCTGAGTCTTCGAAACTCCCTACAAAGGACAAGATCCAGTTATTTTCATCCTGATACATACACCTTCCAGCTCTTTTCAAATTTCAGGTGTTATTTCAAACAATCATTTATCACGGATTTGTTTGCTACTCTTCATTGACTGTTCATACAGCCCTTGACTGACTTTTTCTTCCTGTAACTCTACATAGAGTTAAAGCTACAGGCTATGATAATACTATTTTTAAATGTGTAAAAAGCAGATCTCTTTAGAGCAATAAACAGTCCTTGGTTTTGTATTCTCATTTATTGTATACAAGTTTAGCCTCAGATCTCTGCTTGTTTTTGATGCCACCAAGTACAATTCAGTGACTGTTGCCCTGACTTTCAAGTTTAGCTACCTAACCTTCAGCATTTAAATCCATCCTGATATATATAATCCACAGTGATGTCAAATAACAAATTCAGCCAGTTATAGTGGGGGGGGGGGGCAACTTTATGTAATTAAACTGAACAAACCCCCAAACCCCTAACTAGAACAAAATTCTCAGTGACTAGTGTGGCAAATTACAAATAGAATCGTTGTACTAGTCCTTCCCCTTTAATTACGCATTTTTGTGATTTTCATCAAGCTCCTGCAAGAAATATAAGCTGTAAAAATATTTGTGAAATGGTAAAATTAAATATTACAGATTTGAAAATTTCTATTGATCTGTATGCACACTTCTTGATACAGCTAAGTGTATGGGAATTTTTATCCCAATTCTGAAGCTAGCAGATCAAACTGCTTCCCTGACAAATGCTTATTACTCACTTCACACTCCAAATAATCAGTGTATATATCAGCAGTGGCACTTCCCAAAACCACCTTTTGCACTTTCATCGCTCTTATAGGTAGTGAATCATCAAAGATCATTCCTAACACTGTTTCTTCATTCTGTCAGGAGCGCCCAGTGATACCAAATGAAGCTGGTGCCACGTATGTCCCTGTCCCAAAGATCTTGCAGTCTTAGGAGCTTACAATCAAAACCTCAAACTCTCTTAAAGTAGGAGGAATTCCCACCACAGCAGTGTGTACCAGACAGGCGAGTTGCTTACACAAAAGCATTACAACATGAAGTGAGCACACCTCTCCTTTGTCCACAAAGGTGCCACAGAAGTGCTTGTGAAGCAGGAGTTCCACATTGGATTTGCCTATCTGCTGCCATCACAAGGGGAAAACTATTTCTTATCTGAGCCATACCAGAAACCTTGCATGAGGCCACACACAGATACTGATGTTTAGATGTTCAGGTAAGTGTTTTGCCTCAATCAGCCAGGGAAAACAGGCAGCTGGACCCTTCACTTCTTTCTAAATACTATTTTGGAGTCGTTTGTGTCTGTTACTGCTAATGTACTGGCTTAAAAGCACCTGCTGAAGAGTAGCGTTTCAATTTCCAGGCAGGACAAAATTCAGAAAAAAACCACCAAAACAACAAACCTGGAGAAAGTTCCAATGAGATACTAGCAAGGATAAGAAAGTGATTGCTCCATAGTTGATTACTAAAACCACAAAATACCTTGGGAATGACGGGTTAAGGAGTCTGTAGAGAAAGCATAATTGGCTTATACTCTCAGAATAAACACCATCATAGTCAATACAGCTCTGTATCTGAACCCTTTGCCTCTTTCCCTGCCTGCAAGCCTTGAAAGACATGCAGATATCAGTAACATAGGGCTGAAGCTTCAGAAAAGTTTTGGATACTTCATGACAAACCATCCTAGGAAAAGGTTACCATGTGTAGCTTCAGTGTATTTTAAATTCATCATCCGTCTGTTCATTAAGATAACTCCTAATAATTTGTGAATGAACAAATGGCAAAACTATGAAGAAACAAAGAGCAAAATATAGAGAATTGTACAAGAGGCATTTAGATCAATGACAGAGCAAAGGAGTAATTGAACAGGAAATCACAAATCCAGCTCCAGAATGAAAATCGCTGTATATTTTATCAGTTATTTCATGTCCATCTCGAGGTTCTGCCACTCGGTCCGCTAGTGGCTGCAGCGTGGGGTGGTGAAGATGTAATAGAACTTCATGGTGTCCTGGGGGAGGAGGAGGTGACAGGCGAACACTGACGGCTCTGAGAGGACACAGGATTTGGAGGGATCACCTTGGCTCAGTTCTGGCACTGTGCAACTGGAAGAAGACTCCTCCTTGTGCCCACACCTCAGGGAGAGGGGAACAGTGGGGATGGAGGGACAACAGCTCATGGGTCAGGCCCCAAAATCTGTCTGTCCCAGCAATAAATGTGTCCGAACCTCAGAATCTCAGAAAAGGGAGGTGTCTGGGGGCTGCAGAGAGTGGCGCAGGGCTGGGTACAGGAATCTGTGGGTCAGGGTTCCCAGATTATGTACCTGATTACACTACAGGACCTGTCCTGGGCTACTGGGGACACTGAGGATGCAAACTGGGGCCCATTGGGGTGAGTTAGAGCCTGATGGGAACAACTGGGACCACTGTGGGGTGATGTGGGGCACTGGGAGCAACTAGGGGTACAACTTGGGGTCTGAAGGGGGCCATTTGGGGCCTTGCAGATGCAATTTGGGGCCAAGAGGGGCATTTTGGGTGCTGTCTTGATACACAAGACTAGACAGTAAGAGTGAAATAATGAATGAAATGAACAGATCAAACTGTGGCATTTCCTTTCCTTGTTAAAAAGCACAGTGTGACAGAGACTTGACATGGAGCCTGCAGCAGTAATGGACTAAGGCTTTTCAAGTTTTTCAAATATACAGGAGAAGGCATAATAAGAAACACTACAGCAGTTTTATCTGGACTTGTACTCCAGGTACTTAAGAGTGCAAGTCTACCTTTATTAATCTAGTAAGTTGTGGCAATTAATTAGGGATCAGTTCCCTTTTAGTATGATATAGAGTACAGGCAGAGTAATGGCAAACATAGCACATGTCAGTGCAGTGCTGTAAATAGAACTTCTCTTGATTTGTGTTTCCAGTCTCCGCTCGGTATCACACAATTCCAAAATCACATCTCTCACAGCAGCAGCCTGGCCCTTGACCTCCCCTGCAGGCCTTGGCATCACTCTTTCTGTAGGTCGGGAGTGGATGGCGAGTTTGACACTCTGCAGCTCAGACAGCACCTGTGTGATACTTTCCTGCAGGCTGTTAAACTGCTGTTGTAAACTCCCTAGACATGAACTGACTTGTTTAATGTAGTTTAGCTGTTCATTTAAAGGCATTAAAAGAGAATCTATTTTTATGGAGTCATTCCTGATTTCTCTAGTTAACAAAGCCCCTTCTTTCACTCCCCGTGATGCTGTTGTTTGCAGCACATTTTTTAGGTCTTCTATGACATCACTGAGATCTTTCTGCTGCAAGTAATGGCTGGAGGCCTGTTCTTTGATGGCTTCTTGTAAATTTACTGGGCCCTTCTGTGCTTCAAGCACCAAGACTTTCAATTCTTGCAGCCTTACTCGATTGACATAGGTGGAACCAAGAACACCTATAATGGCTCCCAGTACAGAGCCAATAATAGACCAGTTCTTTGTCTTTTCAGCTCTTGTGCGCTCTTTCTCATGGCTTTCCCTGACAGCTGCAGAGAAGAGAGAAAATTTTTCTCTCTCAGATTCTTCTGCATTTAAATATGCAGCTCGGTACCTCTTCTCTTCCTGCAAGAAATACAGTGATGGAAAGAGAAGGTATAATATGAAGCTATAAAATCTATACTAAAGGAAAAAAAACCAAACAAACCCCCAAATCCCAGTGCAGCTGAAGTAATAGAAATTTGGAACATCTATTAGTAGTTTCAGAAATTTCCCCTTCAATGAGGGATTTTCTTTATTAATCCTACTTAAATCAATGAACTTTTAAGTCTGAGAAATGGAAAAGGTTATCAGGAATCACAGCTGGAGATCCTGGACATGAGAATCTGCCACGTGATGATAGAAAAAGGGTATGAGTGAGCAAGGTCTTTCACTCCCCATAATGGTCACTGTTTCAGCCCTGCTGACTTGTCCAGACACCAGCAGAAGGCAGTTGAGAGAATTTCCATGGATTAACCAGAAAGGAGTTTCTCTAATCCCATGGAGAGTTAATTCATTGAATGGCAGCTTTTTCTTAACTATAGTGGTGACCTGTATACTTAGTCAAGTATACAGGTCACCACTATAACAATTAATTTTCTAGGCTCATCATCAGTTTGATTCTCCAAATTTACTATTCTGCTTTAGCATTAACATATAAAATTTGCACAGGGGATCAAACCATTGATAATAACTAAGTAAAACAAATACCCTAAGAAATTAACTCTGATTGCTTATTTCAGATCTGAACTGCATCTACAATCAGTCACTAGTGAAGGAAATAAAGCACACAAATTTTCAACGTATTCACCAATGCTTAAGTACCAACAAATTACCTGCAGCAACCTGTGTTCCAGAGTAGCCAGTTCTAAATACTGGGTGTCATCCCGAGAGACCCTGTCTAAGCGATCCCGAATTTCCTTCAGTTTAATCTGTTGGGCTTCTACATTTTCACGAGCCTCTCGTACTATCCCTCGAGCTATCATAAAGACATTTTCTGCCTGAGAAGAAAGAGCATTTATTTTAGAGACTTATTACCACACAGACCTAAATTGCTAATTAGACTTTTTTTTTGGGAGGGGGGGAAATAACAACAACAAAATAAACCACACTCCATTTCAATTCAGGGGATAAGCTCTATTTACTACATGCATAGCCTAGAACACATTCACAGTACCTGCACAGACAGCCAAAGCAGAAAAGGACATAATTCTCCTTGGATAACCTTTTTGCCCCACAGACAGTCTGTATGTTTCATATAGCTCTATCCATCATATTAAAAATTCCACATTATCTCCGTGTTTACCTCTGTCACTTTTCCCTGAGCCTCTCGAACTTCATTGATTCCAACAAATTCTTCGTATCTGTCCCACCAATTCCTGCATGTTGCAGACACTTTTTGGAGGGAGTTTTTTCCCATGACAGTCCCTGATTCTGTGATCCGATGAAGGAGACCCATGGCCATTTCCATTGCAGACTTGGCTTCGGGCCTCTTGGGTGCTGACGGGCAGTAAGTCCTCACCATGTGTAAATTCACTTTTGGACTCCACTTCATCAATGAATGGTGATACTGCAGACCACAGGACACCGAGGACACACTTGATTTGTATTTCATAGGCCCCATGTCTTGAATTTAATCACTAAATAAAAGTGCTACAAGGAAGAAGAAGAGAAGTTATTGAATTCATAGTTGATTCATAGCTCTTCAACTACACGCGTGCCAAAACAAATCAATTCAAGAACGGCTAAACCATTGCTACTTTTACACCACTGCTTACCTAGAGAACTTTCCACAATTTTCAACAAAGTGCAAATGGGCCACAGATTCCTGATTTTCTGTTAGGAAGTACTCCCACCATGCTTCATGCTTCTTGATTACTAATTCACCCACGGCGTGGACAGCGATCATGTGCAGATCCAATAACAGCAGGAGTAACTTCAGAGAAATTTAGTGCTTCAGCAGAGCAGTGACTGCACAAGGTGGTTTGTGCCTCAGGTACTCACAATTCTGCAAAAGAACAGAAAAGGAAAAAAGGCAGAGAGGGGACAAGATCTTGATAAAAAAAACCAGCGTGGCTCGATCATTCTCTTTATTTTACATTGTACAGATACAGGAAATGTTGAAGGATGCAAAGACAAAACCACAAAGGACAGAGGGAAAATCCAGAACTGCTGAACCGAACACAGGTATTCCCATGAGACTGCCTACAAAATAATAAACCAGGATGAGCCACAAGAATAGAAAAATCTCAGGCAGTGAGGGCACAGCATTCTAACACACAGGGCTGCATTTTAAAATGAGCTTAAAATTCTTGCTTACCCTGCAAAAGCAGGCTGCTAGTTATGGTTTGTTGTCTACTGATTTTAAATATGATCTTAGAGTTCTACTGACGCACATTCCTCTAAAAACTGGAAACAGGAAAGCTTTTTGTCAGGTTTTCTATGAAATTTGAGTATGACTCTATTAGGTTTTGACTAGTGTAATATGAAAACACGAATTACTGAGAACACTTGATAGCTGCTGCATAGTATTTCTAATTATTTTAAAACAGCTTTCCTTGTTAATTTTAGGTGGTTAAAACAGGCATCTCCACAAAAAAGTACTGTATCAGGTGGAAAAATTCTGACCACCACAGGTTCATTCCCTGCTGACTAGTTCTAACAACCAGTAATAACACCAAGTGGCATTATGAAAATCTTGCCAGTTGTTTTACATGCATAACAACATGGAAGATCAAACCCGCAAGAAGATGGAAATGAAGGAAGTTCTCTCTCCTGCCAGCATCGCTCACACACCTACTGTTACCAGCAGTGTCGAACACCTACTCTACATTGCAGGCCACAATAAACATCAGCTCAATTTTGCCTGTTCCAGACTGCGAAATTCCCCTCTCTTAACTGCATTACCACATGAAGAGTTTAACCAAATATCCAGACTATTGGAGTATAGAAAAAAAGAGACAGGAAGTTGAGATCTGAAGAATTTCTATGCAGAAAGTCACAGACTGTGATGAACGTGATCTCAGCCTGAGCTCAGAGGACACAAGAAAGTTGTGAAAGCTTAATCTGAGATGACGTGCCCGGTCCCTCTCTTGCTTCCCTTGCAAGAAGCATTTCCTCTGCCCGCAGTCACGGACAAACACACTCTCAAGAGCTGCCGCACACACAGAGCCGGTGGCGAGCGGGACTCGATTCCACGGCTCCGCAGCGGCCCCGTGCCGCGGCCAAACGCACCCCGGCACTCCCGAGGCGCCACCGCGCACCCGCATCCCGCAGCCGGCTGCATCCGCACGACCGGCCCCTCCCCTGCCCGNCGGAGCCATGTCGGGCCGGGAGGGTAAGGCCGGGCCCGGGGCCGCCGGTGCCGCCCGTCCGGCGCCGCTGGGCCCTCACTGTCTCCTCTGTCTTTGCAGGCGGCAAGAAGAAGCCGCTGAAGCAGCCGAAGAAGCAGACGAAGGACCTGGATGAGGTAGGGCGGCGGGAGAGCCCCGGGGCCGGCGAGCCCGGCTGCCCGGGGGGTTCCTGCTGACATTTACAGGAGCAGGTAGTGACAGGACGATGGGGAATGGGCTCAAAGTGAAAGAGAGGCGGTTTAGATTAGGTATTAGGAAGATATTCGTGCCTGTGAGGGTGGTGAGTCCCTGGCACAGGCTGTCCAGAGAATCTGTGGCTGCCCCATCCCTGGAAGTGTTCAGGGCCAGGCTGGACGAAGCTTGGAGTAACCTGGGCTTGTGGAAAGTGTCTCTGCCCTTGGCAGGGCTTTGGAACGACATGAACTTTAAGGTGCCTTCCAGCCCAAACCATTCTGTGTTTCTCTGATTCCATGACGACATCCCGCCTGTGTTCCACCATGCTGGTGGATGCAGCAGTGCTCGCTACCGGAGGAGCTTGGAATGCCCTTGCCAAAGCATCAGACTGCGATCTGAAGTCGATCAATCGCTGCGGTCCCACGAACCTGGGATTATTGTGTATCTTGGATGAATTAAGTACTAGCGAATTGCATGTTAGAGATATTCTGAACCCTTACATTTAAGTATGGATGTCAGCTGCTATTTCTGAGAGTAGTGCATGATGGATGAGATGCCACTGTTTGGAAAAAGGCAAATACAATATCTCTTTAAAAAGGAAAAAAAAAATCATAGCTTTCTAAATAAGCTTTATTGTTCAAGAAATGGTAGAACTGATAAAGTGTTTACAAGGATCCAAGTAATAAACATTTCTGTGTCAAATGATGTAATATTTCTTTTTGTCTCAGCCTTGCAATACTGTGAGCACTTGGGAGCAGCACATTGCAAGGAAAAAACCCACAGAAGTGGATAAATGTAAGGGATTGATTTACTAGGAAAGAACACATTAGCCTACAGGAGTCAGGAGAACCTGGAGAGAGAAACAATGTTCTGTTCTGTGAGGGGTAGGTAGGGGAAGTAATATGGTTACATTGCAGCAAGGGAGGCTTTAACTGAAAGGAGAGGAAAGCTTTGCAGTTGAGAAGATGAGCCATAGACTGGATTGGTGAAGAATCTGTGGAATCTCAGTTGTCAAGGCCCTCAGTTTAGTTACCTCAAAGTCCTGAGTGCCAAGTTAAGAATCTGGGTCCTTTTCAGCTTTGGTGTCTGTGAAGAATGTGTATCTAAGGGACAGAGTATGTCTGGCTTCTCCTGGATTTGGAGGCTCAATAGCTGCCTTGCCTGTACAATTTGCCAGCAGTCTCATTAGATTTCTTGGAATTAATACAAATTAAACCCAGCAAAAATGACATATATGTGGGAGGATTTTTTTAAAAAATATGCTTTTTTACAGGTGAAAGCAGCCTTACTTTATTTATATTCTTTATAGTCTAAATGTTTTTGTTAGCACCTGTTTGCTAGGCTTTATGTGTCAATGAGGGCATGTTATTGAATGGTATTAGTGCAAACATCTATCAGTCAGAGGAATCATAATCTCGGAATGAGATTATGCCATGGAAAATAATTCAAGAAAGACCAAACATACAAAGTTTGGTTTGTGGTACAGCAAAAACCTTGGCAATAGTTCTGCAGTGTTCTTCATATTTAGCATTATACAGCCATCCTGCCTAGGTCCAGTCAGGTGTTTGTTGCTGCTGGAATATTACATTTGTTTTTCATTGCTTCTCAGTTTTTGAGTTTTTCTGTGGAAGAGACATTAAAAAATGCTGCTGTTCTTTCCTTTAGACGGATCTGGCGTTCAAACAGAAACAGAAGGAGGAGCAAAAGAAACTTGAGGAGATGAAAGCAAAAGCTGCTGGCAAAGGGCCCCTGGGTAAGTGAGGAACCATACTGTCAGGAGAAATGGGGGTTTTGCTGGCTTCAAAAATTTAATGTTTTTGCTTGACAAACATAAAAAGGCAGGTGCCTCTGGGTTATTTGACATAGATAAGTAAGTTGATGGCAGGTACAGATAATATGGAACAAATAGAGGCTGGGGTTTTTTTTTGTTTGTTTTTTTTTCTATGCATTTTCATCCCCAAATGATGCAGGTTCTGGTTCAGCAGGCAAAACACTGTGTCTGACACGCCAGTTCCACTGGTATGCGCAGGGACATTTCTGCTCTTTTTTTAGCACACCAGTCTTTTCAGGTGTATTACATATAGGCTTTGCCATAGTCCTCCAAGTTTAACAAATCCAGTGCTTGTCCTCTGAGAGGACGAATTTCTTCAAGAGCAGGAGATTCTTGGCAGGGGAAAAAAAAACTGACTTGGAAACCAGTCTGGCTTCAATCCCTCTGCCTGAGTGACTGTAAAATACGTGAGACACGAAGTGAGTTCACAGGGTGTGTCGTGGGCCCCTGGAGCCCAGTGTCTGTCTCAGTGACAGTCAGAGAGTGTTCATGTGGGTCTGCACTCGCCTTCTGCCCCTCGAACGTTTGCCATGGTCCCATCAGAGATGCTCAAGGGTGCGCCCTGCCTGCTCCCAGCCTGTGACCCAGTAATGTTACTAACCACTTTTCCATTCTGAGAAGAATAGGAAAGTGGTTAGTAACATTAACCTAATCACTAACTAGTGACTAGTAACTAACCTAAAATCACTAACTTCATATTTTTCAGCAAACTTTCAGTCTTGAAAGACCTTTCCAACAATCCCATAGCAAAATAGTTTCACTAACAACCTTTGCTATGGAATCTTGTCAGGTACTCTGTGAAAATAGGAAGTCCCCCGAGTTCATTTTATTTAGACACTTACTGATAACCTCAGGGTCCCAGCAGATCAGTGAGAAAGGTTTTACTCCTTATGGGAATTCTCTTAACTTTCACAAGATTGTTCTCTCGCTTTGTTCCAGACTCTGTTACCTTCTCAGAGTCTGCGCTCAGACTCGCTGCTCTGTAGTTGCCCAGTTCTTCACAGAGCCCATTCCATATCTGGGAGCTTTGCTGGCAGTCCATGAGTCCTCTGACATAGTGTCTGTATTGATGTTTTAAATCTCAGACAGCACATCTGCATTTTTGCATTGCCTTGCTGGGTGCTCTTGAAGGAAGTGCCATCCAGTCCCACTGACTTGGAATATTGTTTATTTATCTCAGACTGATCTAACTCCTCTGTTTTATCCATGTACAAAAGGTGTGCTAGGTGTGGGACTTGGAATGTCTTTGGTGTTTCAAGCAGATGCAAAAGAATTCATTGAGCCTCTGTTCTGTCCTTACCATCCTAAACTCATTCTGTGTAGGGTGCTTCAGATCACAGATCTCTTCAGAGTTCTTTCTCTGCCCTTTTCTAGACTCGGTGTCAGTCATCTGGCCCTTGTCTGATGCTTACCAAAGTAGGTAACGATTGTTGTGTTGCTGTGGCAGGGTCAGTCTATTTGCAAGAGCTTAGCAGGGCAATGCTGCTGGAATCAAGTTGCAATGCAAAGTCTGTTGCTGACCCTTGGGCCTTGCAGTCTGTCTTGGTGCAGCCTTGCTGTTCTCTTTCCTTCCCACTGGTCATACCTGACACAACTGGAGAAAAACAGCATTTACAACAAATGCCACACTTGTTGCTGTGTCAGTACCTGATGTTCTTTCACTTTAGTGTCTTCAGTAATTTGCAGGGAATTCCAGTACCTGCTTCTTTAGAGCTTTGATCCCAGCTGGGGACTTCGGTGTAGGGTTACCAATGCTTTTATTCCCTTAGCCTTGATTTTGGTTTGACCAGACTGTGCTCCTGCAGTATAAGAAGTACTCAATGGAGAAACAAAGTAACTGTTGGAATATTTAGTTCCATTGTAGAATCATGGGGCATATTTGGTTCAAGGAGAAACTTAAGTTCTAATGTTAAATAAGTCACTGTTCACAGTAAGGTGTGTGAGATCAAAGTCACCCAGGAGTAGTCACACATGCAGAAACAATTCACCAGGGGGACCTGGGCTGTGCAGGCTGTCCAATGGGGGGATTCAGCTTTATGAGGAACTGCATTTGTAGCTAAGCTCTGTCTGTCACAGTCACCTAACTAGCTGTGTTGTTTCTTTTGGCAGCCAGTGGTGGAATAAAGAAGTCTGGCAAAAAGTAGCTTGATCAAACTGCGGGGTAAGAAATGATCAAGTTACTCAATGGACCTGCAGACTTCAGAGAGTCTTGAAAACACTCTGTCATTTGGGAAACATTGTACATTTTGTTTAGTCAGAATAAATCCTTTTTGTTAAGATGTGATATTTTCTCCTTACCTGTAGGTTTTGTTTAAAAATGGCTTTACTGTTTTATACTGGAAATGAAACTTTTACTGAAGACCATGTGTGCCCTTGTGCAGCCTGAGTGCATCTGGTGGTTTGGTAGCCATTTGTAGGAACAAATTTCTACTTCTCTTTTTTGACAATGGAGTCTGGGCCTGAGTGTTAAAATCTTCAGAGTTTTAATCTGGAGGCTTAGGTTTAGCTGCAGTTGTCTGAGATGTGGCTATAGCACTGTGTGCTATACACAGGAGCTTAGAGCTCCTAAGAGCTCTAAGTTTTCTTTAAACAAAAGTTGGGTTATACTTCCATCACCAGCACCTTGGGGTCAGCCACTCCAAAACAACACTGCTTTCTGTGTTCCTTCTTAAGAACACTGCTGTGCCCTATAATCACACTGCCTGCTGAACATACACTTGCCTTTGTCCTACAAATTGTCACCACACCGTTTTTCTGAGGTACGTATTGACATCACAGCTCCTTTGCACTCATGGAATGCCTTTGGGGTGGAGAGGGGAGGGGAGCAGTGCTTTTGAGACTCTAGCTGAATTCTTGAAACGAATGGCAGTGATTGAACAGTGGTTATGGAAACTTGAAGGAATATGCTGTTCCCAAGGTGGGAGTTAGAGGGGAAAGAATCAATTCAAAGGCCTTATTACTGAAGAGAAATTGTGATAGAGAGACTGTTCCTGCTGTCAGGCAAGGCAGCTGATGGCCGCAGGGAGGGAACGGCTTCTGAGAACAGCGAGACTCTTGGGCTGCGATGGCGGGGGGGAGTGACTTGGGAAATCTGGGCTTGTACAGTCCGGCCTCCTAAGGAAGAGAGCGCAGGTGTTGGCGGTTCCGTGCACAGCGTGAGACTAAGAAGGTTTCCGTGTTAAAAAGAGATTTTTAGGGGGCTAGGGGCGTTATCTCCTTCCCGCCGAAACGCGAGGCTCCGCTTCAGCAGGGCGGCAAGGGCGGGTGCCCTGGACGCCTGGGAGCGGGAGGCGCAGACCTTACCCTGCCA